>JAQHUG010000565.1:494675-564153 GCA_028555095.1 Dicrostonyx torquatus | reverse complement strand
CATCTTGAAATTTTCAGGCAAATGGTTTGATCTAGAAAATATCATATTGAGTGAGGTAACCCAGACCCAGAAAGACAAATATATTGCTCACTAATAAGTGGCTTTTAGACATAAAGCAAAGTAAACCTATAAATCATAATCCAAGAGAACCTAGACAACAATGAGGACCCTAAAAGAGACACACATATATCTAATCTACAAGGGAAGTAGAAAAAGACAAAATCTCATGAGTAAATTGGAAACATGGAGACCATGGGGGAAGAGTGAAAGGGAGGGCAGGAGAGAGGAAAGGAGGAGAACAGAGAAAGATGTATAGCTCAATAAAATCAATTTTTTAAAAGAAATTTAAAAAAGAGATGAGCACCAAAAAAAGAGAAGGAGGAAGAGGAGGAGGAGAAGGAGGAGGAGGAGGAGGAGGAGGAAGAAGAAGAAGAAGAAGAAGAAGAAGAAGAAGAAGAAGAAGAAGAAGAAGAAAATGAAGAAGAAGCCATAATTAATACCTAAACCCAGTACTTACTTAGGTTTCAACAAGAAATTTAGAGCAGTCCACACATAGCACTCCTACTTTTCTGATTTAATTTTGGAATCATAGTATTCTGACTAGGGCAAAATAAAGGTAATGAAGAAGAAATGGCTCCCTGGATAAAAGTGCTTGCCATGAAAGCTTGAAGACCTGAGTTCAGACACCTGAACCCATTTAAAAGCTAAACATAAGTACATATTTATAATCCCAGCATTCCTGAAGAGATGGGAAGCAGTAATGAAAATCTCCCAGAAGCTAATGTACCAGTGACCAAATGCAAGAGAGATCCTGCCTCAGACATGGAAAGGCAGGAATACTCCTAAAGTTGTCTTCTGATGTGCATACGTGTACTATGACACACATACAGAAATACACACAGAGCTACACACCCATTTCACTCTCACACACAAAAGATTTTTTAAAAGAAAGAAAGGAATAATGGAACTGCATACTAGCCACTGTTTTAAAGCAACTTTGGCATACTGTTGGTGGCAACTCCAAGTTGGGAAGATGTGGTCTCCTAAATGGTCGCAAAACGGAATTCTACTATTCTGCCTAATCACTTGGAATATTGATATGGACTCATTGCATTTCTAGGGCTCTCAATTAAGACAATGTGGAGCTGAATGGCAGGAGCATAAGATGCTATGCTGTTGCTTATGTCACAGTACTGGAAGAGGTAGGATGTCCAGGGAAAACCAGTTTTGAAATATCTACCTGTTCTGTAAATATGAATTTTCTACACCAAATGTTGTCCCCCGCTCCAAGATGCTACAAGTGCAAATCACAACAACTATTTATTTATTTTATTTACTTTTGTCTTATTCCTCCATATCTTTAGAAAGTCCACATACATGGTAGGAACACGAACTTTGATAGGGTTTATTTCCTACTTTGTACACACTTAGAAACTAAGCAATGTTACCTGTTCCTGTTACACCCAGTTTACCAAATTCAATCATCAAAAATGCTCAGGACCAGGGGAAAGTGCTACAGAATGCCCAGATGAAGACCCCAGCACCCCTGGCCTAACACAGCACAGGAAAGGTGAAAGGACTCTAGGGCATACCCATACCCATACCGTTTAGAACGTGCTTCAATCCACAGTATTCTAATGTATACAAAGATGGAATGACTACAGTGAAGAGTGAATCACTCTTCCTAAGAAACAGCTGTGTACTTAGCGCCAAAAATGCCCTGGTTTATTTTACTCAGGGGACATATCTAGACCAGGATTTAAGTTGGAATAACTGTAAAAGTTGAAAACAACCCATAATCATTCTCTATGTCCTCTTACTGCCTTCTTGTAGGGCATTTGTGGAAGATATATGAAGTTCTATCTCTATATCACTTAGTGCTTAGAGAGAAAAATACCCATTTATAGATTCAGATAAGCTGAGATTCTGCTTTTGATTTATTGTTTAACCAAGAATGGCATATCCAAGACCTAACACTTGGCCTTAATATGATGATGAGGGTGAAGTTTTGGACACAGAAAAAAAATGACTAAAGCTTGCCTCCATGTAACCCATGAACACAATTTGAGGGAGGCTTTGTACAGAATTGTATTCATCAGTCATTTTCCAAAAGTCTTATAACAGTGTTTCAAGTCCCCAGAATAATGTCTATAGTAAGCCACTATCCTCATTTCTCTGGTGTATAATCAGAAGCCAAATGGTCAAAGTCCCTTCAGGGTATGCTTGGAGAGACAGTTACAATCAGGACACAAGACAATCTTGCAGAACCTTCTTCAATAGCACCTACTGTCCACTTCAGTCAAAAGATCTAAAGGATGCTCCTTATTTGGCCAGAGGAATTGGACAGGAGACCATGATACGAAGTTTCAAATCCACAGATTAAGTTATGTTAAGACTCAGGAATTCACTATCAATGACCTAGATCTCTCTAGGTTAAAATATACTGCATGACAACATTATTTACTTCCAGTTACAGGAATTGAGTCATTCTTATCTTTTAACTGACCTCTGTCACTCTTGGCCCCAAAATTAATGTTAAAACTGCATAAAGGAGCCAGGCAATAGGCAGAAGCAACTGGACTGCTGCGAGTTTGATGCTAGCCTTGACTACATAGTGTGTTCCAGGACATCCAGAGATACACAAAGAAACCGTACCTGGAATAACAAAAAACAAAACAAAAGGCTGCATAAGGTATCTTGAAGCTGGCAATTCTCATCATCATCACCAGACTTCTAGTAAATAATGATTTTTTTAGAAGGCTGTTATTTTTCACATAAAGCATTTATTAGTGTGCCATGAATGGGAATGGCTATGCCACAGTTTGAGAGGGAAAGCAAGCAAGTTGTATGTAACATTGTTTTCCTAACACTGCCAAATTTCTAAGCCTGTTGTATTTCTTCTTCTAAATAATTAGAGGGAAACTCTAGCATCTTAACCTCATTAACCACACAGCTCTTGGAATCAGTGCTTTGGTCAGTTAATGGAGCAAGCTGTTAAGGCCATTTCCAGCTGATCCACTTAGTAAATTTAATACGACTGGCAACAGAAATAAAACCAGTCTGACTTTATATGTCGTTTATATTCTAAAATTGTTAGACTAAATATAGTCTTTATAGTCTAAAAACATATTCGTCTAAGATACTTAAGAACTGTCTGTATAGGGAGGGGATCTCTAAGTTCCACCATATACTTGTGAGTTCCTGCAATCCTTGTGGGATATATGCTGTCTTCTCTCAAGGTAGCTAGTTACCTCCTATGATACTGCTGGAATGTGACTTAAGTTTTAGGTCTATATAGATAAGGAAATGTGACTTAGAAGTAGACATGGAAGGAACAGAGACTCCAAAAGGAAGGAGTTTTTATATTGGAAGATGAATTTTAAGAATTAGTTTTAAGATTCAGTTCCTTTTAAGACTTAAGTATTGCTCACGTGTTTTTTTTTCCTAATTTTTTATTGATCTTTGTGGGTTTCACATCATGCATCTCAATCCTCCTCATCTCCCTGTCCCTTCACATCCTCCTTCTGCCCTTGCAACCTCCCCCCACCAAACAAAACAAAATTAAATTAAAAAGAAACATGAAAATCTCATCGTGGAAGCTATAGTGTGACACAGTGAGTCACACAGTCTACCCTTTAGTCCATACATCTTTTCTTGCAAGTCTTCATTGCAGTGAATCATTGCCCGCCCTCAAGTATTTCTTTCTACATCTAAATGAGTCATTGTTGTCTTACTAGTCTTCTAACATTAACAAAAGAAGTGTAACAGATATCTAAATAATTTTCTTCAAAATTTTCCAAACTTTACCAAAAGATTTTAGGTTTGAGGTGTCCTTTGGTTATACATACCCATAGCTATAGTACATCTTAAAAACCACTTACCACTGTCATGAAGTTTATCAGTATTTTATCTGTGATTTGAACTGAGTGTTGGAAGCCTTGATTTGATTTCTTTCATCTTTGAAGTCTTTTCTTGCCACGGCGAAAGCTTTTCCAAACACTAGCAATTTATAACCATTGTCACTGCTGTATCAACAGAGTGGAGCAGAATACTGAGCTGTCTTGACCCTGGATAACTAAGGTAACCATATGAAACTGTATGCCATGGATTACTAACATTCCCTCTTCCTTCTTGTAAGCATACATTCTCTCATGGTGTGGCATGGAAGCAACTCTAGGTCACAGATCCTTTCTTGAAACTTTCTATCCTGGGACAATGACTTAGGGACAAAAATTATGTCTGTACCTTATAAACAAATGCACTCTGAGTTTCTCTTTCTTTTCTTTTCTTTCTTTTTATTTTGTTGTTTTTGATTTTTCAAGGCAGGGTTTCTCTGTGTCATCCTGGTTACCCTGGAACTTGCTCTGTAGATAGGGTGGTCTCAAGCTCCGAGATCTGCCTGCCTCTGCTTCCCAAGTGTGGGATTAAAGGAGTGCACCACCGCAGCACACTCGGCTTCACGCTTGTTTCTAAAACAGTGACGCAAATCAGAGAAATATTGATAGAAAAGCTAAGAAGTCTGTAAAGCCAACTGGAGAGGAGTTATCTGAGAACAATCCTACTATGTAAGGAGCAAATATTAGCAGTTTCCTGAGAGCCTAAATCCTGGGTGCCAGGTAGAGGTTGGGAGTATTGCTGTCTGAGAGAAGATTAGAACAGAGGACTTTGAACTATGGAACCCAGCCTCAGCTCCTACCGTATACGGTTTGAGCAAAACAGGAGAAAAAGTACTACCATTGGTCCCCATCTCCTGGAACTAGCCTCAAGTTTCCTATCAGTGCTAAGAGTACATGTACCTCTGATATTGTATATATCTTTTCGGGATTTGAAAAGGATTCACTCTAATCAAATCGCTCCTAAGTATGCAAAGGACAGTTAACCTGGCTGTGTTTTATGTAGCCAAGTAATCGTTCCAACAGTAGAAGCCATTTCTCCCTCTATTTCAGATCGGAATTCTTTGGCCACACTGGGTCACCTCCCTTGCACAGCAAAGAGAACATCAAACTGAATGGGTTATATGTATATGACGAACACATTAGAAAAATTAAACCAGATTAAATATATAATAGGATGGTGGACAAGAACTTAAGGGGACATGACCATCAACTTATAAAAAGTGAAGGAAGTCAAATGTGGATAATTGGTAAATTTATTGATAAATGAGAATGTGATGGGGATTCAAATATGTGGAACAGCCAGACCAAGTTGATTAATGATTCCTTTAGGGTACAGTGGTCATAGCTATTAACTTTTTTCAGGACATTATATGGCATCCTAAAGAGGTGAGAAATACTTTTGATCATTGCAATAATTTTATATTGCTGATAACCAGGAGACTATGAGATTTGAAGTGGAACATAAGGCTGGATGCACTGAGGTGTCTTTAGTGACATAGCCGTAGCTGTCTACTGTGCTGTACATAATTAATAATAGGAATGCTGTAAATGTTTTTTATTTCCCCCATTCCTATTTTCCATCCACAGTAATTCAAACCGGCATGTGAGACACATGGGATGAAAAAAACTTCTAAATTACACACAGGTTTTCATATTGGCTCCTTACAGGGTAAACTGTGTTAAAAATACAAACTCCAGGATGTCAAATCCCTAAGGGAATCATGTCTCTCTTACTTCTCATTTTTTCCCTTTTCAGATTACAAAAATACCAATGGCATTTGTTGCAGAGATTCTTTGGAATTTTTCTTTGTTCCACTCTGTACAATGTCATTATTGAACTGTTGTAGCCTGGACTCCCATTAGCATGTAAAGAAGTTATCAATTTTTTATTCCAATTAGACTATTCTTTCCAAGCTATTCTTGCTCCAGGAAAACTTCTGGGGTCTAACTAGGCTTTGGTTGTATATCAAAAGAGAATAGACATGCGATCATTGAACTCTCAAAAGGGAAGAACCTTAGATGGTCTACTTTGACTCTTCCAGTTAGATGAGGATGAGGAAATACAGCAAGGACATTTGCTAACTTTTTCCAGGAGTGCACATGTCATTAGCAAAACAACTAAGTCAGAAACTTTTCTTCAGATAACCTAGAGCTCATTCTTTCTGTGCTACTTCAGTATCCAAAGACAATATTACTTGAAGCAGGCTGTAACTGTTCTTGCTCATAGTCACATGTAGTCTCAAACACCTTATAGCGTGTTTGACATCCAAATAAAAGGGAGGACATTTCACCCAGAAGAAAACCCATGCCTCACTCTGCTTAGCTTTAAGATATTTGCCCTCAAATTCTTTATCCAGTGTCACCTTTACAAGTTTTTTCCTTGTCTATGTAAATTCCTTTCTTCTGTCTCCTTCCTTCCAAGTGAACCCCCAAAAATTTTATTCACAATGCAATTAGGATATCTTATGCAAAATTTCAGCTGAATATACCACAACGGATAGGAAACTTAAAGATGCAAAGCCACAAACCGATGCTTCTGAAATGGAAATTCTTATGTGTGTATATTGGGTCGGGGAGGGGAGTGGGGGTCCAACTTTGCTCAAGCTCTCCAAGTCCTGAAGAGAATTTTGGGTGTCTTGCTCTGTCAGTATATGCCTTATTCCTACAAACATTCAATACCTCAGGTACTGGTGTGTTATTCTTGCACTGGGGTCATGCTAATCTCTCTTGATCATATTGCAGTGTATGTGCTTCTAAAATGAGGTCACAAATTGCTTTTTCACAGGAGGAATGTGTTTAAGTGGTTTGGCTAACGGCATATTCACTGTGTGAGCTATCAAGGGCAAGGCTTCAAGGCTCTTTGTTTCTCCAAGTACCTTCCAGGCCTTGGGATGAATGAATATCCATGCTATACGAATTACACATTTTAAAAAAATAACCTGCATACTTTTTGCTTATATCCATTTAAAAATATTGTATTTACCTTATCCTATGTACACTTTAGAATGTTTTCATTCTCTTTTCTCTGACATGTTTTACCACATATTTTGAAAAAGTAAAGGACTCCATCAACCTTATGGCAGAGGAAGAATGGTGCTAAAGAAACGTCACTTTAGTAACTACGTGTAGCTTAGAGTTGAGGCAGTAGTTGGCTGTTTTCCGACCGTGTCCACGTCTAATACAATAACCTACATCCTAGTATATGAACAGCTTCTGAGGACACTTGAGGACAATGGAAAGCATCCAGATTTAGCTTGGCATGATATAATGGAGAAGAGAGGAGCATAGAAATGATTTAGCCTGCGGAATTACCCAGTGCTAACTCTGCGTTACACAAGTTATTTAAGATCTCTACTCTTCAATTTCATTGCTTAAAATGGGAGCCTGGGAACAGGCTTTGGGCAGTTCTGTTGAGGATTCAATGGAGCTTTGTAAAGTCCCCATCTGGGTATGCCTAACAAAGCCTATGGTTCATAATAAGTCCACTGTTGAGCCAATTCTGTGCATTGTCTTATTAAATTCACATATTCAGTCGGTAATGTAGGTGTTGCCTTTTCATTTTGAATGATGAGAAAGTGCACCTTTTCCCACAGCAAACAATTATCAAGTAAAAGACCCTATTGAAACCAAGTTATTTCACACCCTCTATGCTTTTGACAAACTGGGATCTGATGACTGTATATTTCTTAATTCTTTGTTTTAGTACATCATCTTACTGTAGTGTAGTATTCACAGTGTGAGAAAAGAGTTCTTCAAAAGTATATTCTTTAATATAAAATCAGAATAAAAATGAGTTTTTAAAAGATTTACCTTTATTGTTTGAGTAATTTGTCTGTGTATATGCTTGCTTGTTTGGTGCCAGAGGAAGCTGGATCCCTGGAACTAGAGTCACAGTTGTGAGCTACCATACCAATGTCAAGGAGGAAATCCCACTTCTGCAGAGCAGCAAATGCTTGTAACTGCTAGGCCGTGTCTCAAGCCCCTAATTTTGTTATTTTTAATTGATGAGATTTTATTTTGAGATTCGCAATTTCAAATAAAAATAAAACTTCAACAAAAATAAGTTTTATTTCTTCTAACCCATTGCTTTTTAATAATATTGTAGGTTGATCCTGTGGGAAAAGCAACCATAAACTTTGAAACCAGAATGTTGAAGGAATTGGTTCTGCATCCCCAAATTGGAAAGAATGTTCTTCAGTCCCAAAGTCTATTAGAAATGTAAGTGGCTCACAAAAGTCAGATTGCCCTTTTCTCCCAAAGCATCATGTTCCTGGTTGTTTTAGACCCTTCTATTAATATACCTTAACTTGCCATTCGGTTTTTTTAAATGTCTCTGACAGCAAAGACGTTCAGATGTGATGTTAGAAAAAACCCGGGGAAGCAGCATGGTGCTTTGGAGGTTTGCATTTGATCACATCTAGGTTGAGCCCTGGCTTTGTCACTTGTTCTTGAATGCCCTTGGCAAGGACTTAACTGAAGATTTCCACAATATATATGTAAGCTCAGTTCAAGAAAAGAGAGAAAGCAGCATACTAAACCACGGGCTTTTTTTCTTCTTTTTTAAACATTATAATTCTCCAAATAGTGACTCTTAATATCTTCATTTTCCAGATGTCTGCATTAGCAGCTAAGGAAATTAAGAATATACAGCTTCTAAATAAGTAACATTGTCTAAATTTAAATCTCCATTTTATTTTGTTAAAATTCAATGTCAATGTCTTCATAGTGCTATTTGTGAAAATTCCTTAGTTTCAAGTGGTACTCATTGTTACAGAGACATTTGGAGTTATTTTATTTAGTTCTCTTCTTTTTGTATTTCTCATTAATTCCTCCTCCCCAAACAACTTAGTTTTCTTTCCATCGATTTTCTATGACATCTAAACTGAGGAAATACAGTGTTGCCGTAGCAGCATATTGCCGTGGACTCTGTTTCTAGGGTCTAACCTGTCCTTCTTCATAGTCTTAGCACTTTCCTTCACCATCTTTCAACTGCCTCACATTTTACAGCTCCTCTGAGGTCCCCCACCCCCCTGCTCTTCGGGTTCTCAGAGGCAGGCACATGTTTACTTTCACACTCAGTTTAGTGTCTGATGTTACAGAAGGTGATGGCACACTTAAAATGGCTATTTTGTGATCGAAAGTTTGGACCATCACTGCCTGAAGGCCACTCACAACAGGACTTTCTCACCCACCCCTTACGGTGACAAGCCTTAATGGAATCTGGCCTGCGGAGTGTCTGGGTTCTGTGTGAGGTTGGTGTCAAAGCAAGTCCAAGCAAGTTCTCCAAAGTGCAGCCCTTACAACATCGCTAAACTCAAAAACATTCCTTCAAGGCACCGCCCACCTTTCCCAGTGGGAATCCAGGGAAATGAGCCTCTTGGAATTAGCATGTAAGCGGGGAGCGGGTGTTAGGTTTGTGCTGTCAGAAGATTCATGGGGGAAGGGCAAAGTCAAGATGGGAAAATGAATGCCATTACCACCAAAATATTCTTAAGGATGAGGGAGTACACCCTGCAGCTGTTGAACACGGCTGCACTGCTCAACATATTTTTCATATTTACATACACCAAGTATTTCCAAACAGGCTTGTGTTTGTTTAAAATCCCCCCCACTGAGATGTCTGGTAAATCTTTCATTCCAGAAAGCTATTGTTTAGTGAAGTTTACAAAGCTGTGTTCAAAATCACACATGAACATGCACATGCACACACACACATAGGCATACTCACACACTTGTATACACTTCTGTGTGTGTGTGCGTGCATGTGTGAGCATGGAAGCTAGAGCGTCACTGTCATTAGCCACATTGTAAAGAGATCTGGATTAATCTACTTATCACCTCATACTTAGAAATGAAATGACATAGAACCTAAGGCCAAAAAAAATGGAGAAAATAATTAGCTGAAACTAATTCGTTTTTCAGATTAAATTTTCTGTACAAAAGAAAATATATTAACATTATTGAGTAATTCTTGGTTTTCCTAAACTGTCAAAATTGAATTTTCTTAATTGCTATTATCTTTATCTTTGATGTATAAGTTCTTTCACACAACTTCACTAATTGACAAAGTAAAAATTGTATATATTCAACATATACAGGATAGTTTGATACACACACCAAATGGTAATTACTATGGTCAAATTCATTAACACATCCATCATTAAAAGTGTTTTGGTTTTTGTAAGAAAACCCAGCACTACATGAACTTCTCATGTAACTGATTTCTTTTGGAAATGTCAAACACCACAAAAACCACACATAATCAACATAACTCATTCGAAAAAGGCTAGGGAACTTTCAACAGAAGAAATTGAGCACTTTAAAGCTGTATTTTGCTTCTAGCAAGATCCACAAGAAAAGGATAGAGTGTTGTGCTTAAAGGGGAACAGATTTTGTATTTTTTGGCAACATATTAAATCCTCTGTTGCTATATTTGGCTCTCTGTAAATAGCGGCTTGTACGAGGGCAAGGCAAGGATCAATGCTGGTGTTCTTCATTCAGCCACAGCCAAACTTGGTATGAAAGTAGTGCACTTGTGTTTGACGGCTGTTTCCAACAGACTTGCAGCTCATTTATTGATCAGCCACATTCCAAAGTGTGGATTTCTACTTTGCTCATTAAAACTATCAAAACACGCTTTGCTTTTCTGAAATAGTTTTCCACTGCTTAACTGACAGCAGATGGAATGATTCTCTCTAGACAGAAGTGTTAAGACTTCACCATGTGAATGTGGTTATCTGTCACTATTTAGTCAAGTGATAAGCTTGGGGAATTGGCAGGTCACAGGATGAGCC
This sequence comes from Dicrostonyx torquatus, assembly GCA_028555095.1. Classification (NCBI taxonomy): domain Eukaryota; kingdom Metazoa; phylum Chordata; class Mammalia; order Rodentia; family Cricetidae; genus Dicrostonyx; species Dicrostonyx torquatus. The sequence goes on along the minus strand of JAQHUG010000565.1, from coordinate 553,463 downwards.
TAAGACCCGCCCCCAAGCAAAATTGTTATTGGTTGTTCTCAGAGAAAACACTTCAGTAACAAACTACACTCACTCTAGGACTGTTTTCCACTCCTTTGAGTTCTGGTTGTGACTTCTTGGATTCGCCAACTCCACAATATGTCCTCAAAACTTCATGAAACATTTGAAGAAACAGCAGAAATGTCCTTGATGTCCTATTATCTAAAGGGAGGACAGTATCTCACACAAAAAGTGAAGCCAAGATTATGTTCTGTTAATTTCTGATGAAGTAGCAAGTCCTCCCTGGTCGCAAATTGATTTTAAGAAATCCACTGAAGACAATAATGTGATAGAATAAGATGTGTTTAAATCCTATTCCCAAATTTGAGAACATGTATCTCATGCAGACATAGGGGCTATGAAATAACAAACACTCTCCTGAATTCTACAAGTAGAACTAATTTGTAACCACAACGGGGCCTTACCTTGAAAGGAGGAGGTAGAAGAGAATATGCTAGTATAGCACCAGGTGAGGGGGGACTGGTTTTGAGTAAGGAAGAAGGGCTCAGGGTGGAAGGACTGCAGATACAGAAAGCAGATGTACAGATGTCTTCTCGCAGTATGGGAACAGGTTGCAGTCTGTGCTTTGTAGCCCACCAAGACAAAACCTGTACTAGATTAGAAGCCCAACAGGTGCAGAACTGTAAAACAGTCTGTTTGTGCTATCTTAAGTGATTATTATTTTTAGTTATGTTTTTGAGCAGACATAAATCCCTCTTATACTACCCTAGTCTAACTATGCCAGACTGTAATGGAAGACATGCCAAATGATTTGACCTGCATTGTTGGAGGATATTCTTATTTAAGATTGCTTTCCAAATGTACATTTCCATATTAAAGAACAATTAATAAGAAAAAAAAGAGGGTCTATGAAGTGAGCATGAATAACTTCCTTCACAATACAAACTTAGAAACTTTTTCTCCAGGGCCACTTCTTTGATGGCAGTCAATTGTAGAAGAGTTTTGCTGTTGTTGTTGTTGTTGTTGATTCGTCTTTTGATATTGCTTACAGAAAATCCTATGCTGACAAATGTGGAAACATGTTTCCCAAAGGGTCAAACAAATACCTTAGAAGTATCACACTGAAAAACTTCTCAAGACTGCTGCTCTTATGTCATTAATTCATTTCACTTGCTCTTCCATTATAAACACGTGTTCCATAATCCACTCCAAACTGTAACAAATAAATGTCATGGCTCTGGAAAGTAACCTCAGAGTTTATAAAATCTAAGATGCAATTTTTGAACAATATCTACATGTTTTGAAAACACAGAAGAAACAGTTTTATTTACTAGAAGTGCAGACTCAGTTATTAAAGTCACATTAATTATTTATTAATCAAATTAAAGAAAATGTCATCCATTTTTCTTACAAGGTCTTCCATGATTTTATATCAGTGACACAGATAGGAGTCCTGCATTTGAAGATTAACAGCAAAAAAATCATATGGTTTTATAACAATAAAGTCAAAAGTTTTAAGAATTATACATTATTCATTCGTTAACAATGACAGCATAGCCAAGATTGCTTGGCTTCCCTTTCTGGAAATGTGAAATCAAGGTGGCATGATTTCTCTCAGAACAAACCTGGAATCTCACTATATGCCAATGCTGTAAGATATGAGTTCTATTATCAGTTTTCAGTCTAACTTATCAAGTGATAAATATAAAGTTTATCATATTGTGTATCATTTTCTTTACAAAAGTATTTCACCTTACCTAGGTATACATAATGAAAACAAAAGGAATCCATGTTTCCCTTTAAATATATGCATTTTTAAATGATACAAAGAACTCACATGAAGATTTCCCTATGTTGTACATTTTGAAAAGTACCTATATGGAATAGTGTTCATAAATCAAATAGAATGTCCACAAGTATACATCTCCTACACATTAAACCAAGTGTGTAAAAATCATTACCTTTGGCTCTAGCCACAGCACAGAACAACAACAATGAAGAATCTACTTCTATCAGTATAAAGAGAAAAGTTCACATCTTAGGCCAAAAAAGAAGAAAACCTCATTAAGAATTTTATATTCAAAAGGAACTAATCCTAGTTTAAAATTTAGTAGTCAGAAATAATTCTAAAAGAAACTTCTTGGTGATGGTGTGCCCCTTTCCAGAAGAGGAGATGTCCCTGTTGCCTTACACAACATAACAGAATTGGTAAATTACACTTAAGTCTATTAGAATCCCCTGCGGTTTAAAAGGCAGATTTAGAAAATATCACTGGATCAATATAAACTGGTCAAAACTTCAAGAATACTTCCTTAATCACATCACAAAATGTTTCAAGCAAATAGAAGCTCATAGCAAAAATTTAAAAGTTAAGACATCTAACTATGACTAATTTTATAGTTTAAGAATTCCCAGAAAGCACTAAGAGTAAAACTACTATGCAATATTCTACAAGTTGGATCTGTGACCTAGTTCTAGGACCATGTGACCATGGCAATTAGCATTGAGAAGCTACTGAAACCAAGGTTCCCTTGCTGGCTCCCTTCATTCCCCAAACACTAAAGTCAGTCTTCTTTCATGGCTTGTATATGTGTGTTCAGCTAGTTGCTGACACAAATGTTAGCCTATTCTTTCTGAAATTATTTTAATCAAAGTTTTCGCCTTATAATGGTGGATTCAAAGGATGCCTCAAACTGTAGATTTTTAAAGAAATTTGGTTTTAACTTGTCTCTCTAGCCATAATATTATCTGAAAGATGTCCGTTATGCATTCTGCAGGAAAGGGTTAAAAAAAAAAAAAAGACACCAAACCAGCTTAATCTTTGGTGTCTCTTGTACGTTAAAATCACAGAGGGACTTGATTTTTTGGTTCCATGCAGCTTCTGCTGTCCTCCCACAGATGGGAAGGTGATCCATCACAGGGTCCCTGACTGCCATCAATTCCCCTTTGTAACTGCAACAACTGAGTCAACTCTTCCCATCTTCAATAACCGACACTGTGTCAACATCTGCTTCCAATAAAGTTGGTTCATTTTTTTCCCTCGAATAGAGTAAATCCGCTGACTGAGATCGTAAAAGGAGTGCTTCCTCCTCCCTTTCCATGCGAGCAATCTTTTTCCACCATATTGTGCAACTTTTCCTCCAAAGCAAGTAAAAACAAGGGGTCGGGGGGGGGGATAATTGAAAGGGAACATTCTTAATCGGGTACCACGGAAACACGATGTATATCTGACAAACACAAGTTAGGCAGCTTGAAGGCAAAAGGCACTGTCCTCCTCATTTCAGAGACAGCAATGTATAGTTGAGAGTGATTATGACTCAGACTAAGCCCACATACCACTAAATGTCTAACTAACTCTCCTTCGAAAACACCGTATTAAAAATTCAGAGTTAATTAAGAAGTCAGCAATTTTTTTCTCCTGTAACTAAGAAGAGAAAAAGATTCTCTTTGCCTTGACTCCTTAGAGAAAAGCAGCCACTGGTTTATTTGACTGCTGAAGAATGAATATGCAACATGAAGAAAAAAAAAGGATATTTAAGAGTTCAACTTAAAAACCAACTTGTTGAACTGATGCTCATTGGTGGAGGCTGTCAGTTATTTGAACTATACTATAAGTCAGGCACATCTGTATGTTTTCAAACTTTCATCACAGCCTTCCTTATTAGGTAGCATTATCCCAGTTTTATCATGAGGTAAATAAATGATATTCCAAATCACACAATAAGCCATGGCTAAGTCAGAATTCGGTGAAGAGCAAGTTTACACTAACTCATCCTGCTCCCTCCTCTCTTCTCAGTCGAAACAGTAACATGTGTCCTTGTCTTGTCCATCACTTACTGCAGCTCCCACCAACTAATTCAGCAAATACTATTTCACACAGGATGCTTTTCATAAGGGACAGAATTTCTAATGATACAGTCTCTGTCATTTGAAATTACTGTTGCAACCTTTAGTCACACAGTGAGCTTAAAGATACTTCCTTTACCATTTTCTATAAGCTTGGAAATGGACAAATATGATTTGTAAAATAAACAAGGAATTCATATAGGTATCCTATAGAACATTTTTAATCATATAAATTCAGGAAATGTATTCTTCAATATTTTTGCAATTCACTAATTCTCACTCTATACATTTTGGAGCAATATTACTGTTTTGTGTAAGTAATATAATGCAAATCTTAAAAAGAAATAGATACAAGAAAAGTTGGAAAAGTTAAAAAGTTATCTTTCTTTGTTCATAAAAATTTTAGACTCTAAACTTTAGAGGCCCTTTATAAATTCACAAAAAAAGATAATATATCCTGTGTGGCCCCATATAGTCAATATTATTATGTTTTTTGGATTACATAATCCATTAGTGGAATAATAGATTATATATAGAATAATAAAGTTTTCCAGTGTCATGTTTACAGGTTTTCAGATAGACGGAAAGAAAATTAAGTTGTAAAACAGTCAAAGGTGGAGTGGGTTTAACGAAGTCAGAGGGGCAGGTGGTACCCACCTTTCAACAAAGCAGTCATACTTTGAAGTGAAAAATCCATATTCAGAGTATAATAGCACTTTACATGTGAATGAATTCAGATTATTTATTTTGCTATGTTATAACTCCCTTTACTATTTCTGGTTGTTAGAGTAATGTCAACATATTGAGTGATGCTGGACAACTAGACACGTTCCCTCTCCTTTTACTAGATTTTGAGGTATCCCTTTGGTGACAGTGTGCCGCTAATACCTATGCCTGCTCTCTGATGGAGGGAGAGCACACGTCTTTGCTGCATGCAAAGGATTCTGATTTTCCACTTTCCTTATGCCTCGAGACAAATAATGTTTTGCCTACAGTTCAGAGAGGATAAGAGCAAAAAAGAATCACTAAATTATCTGCTTTCTCTTTCCATCCAATTTGATGATAAAGAAAGAAAGAAGCAAAGAGTTGGCCCTCTTAACCTCACCTTAACTGGGAAAATCCAATGAAAGAAGCTCATTGAGTTCAAATGTGGCCCCGTTCTAAGAGACAGCAATGTAAATCACTATGTTCCAAGACATGATGAGACAACAGACAGTGAATCTCCCACCTGCGTGCTGCTGAGAGCTTGGGCCTCAAAACTCAGGAGGAGTCAAGCCAAAATGAATTTGACAAATTCATTAAACTCTGTGGTCCACATATTTGTGCAGATAACAAATAAAATCTTTTTTTTTTATCGAAGTCCAGACAAAAAGGTACAGAATTTAATGAGGCCACTGGCTGGAAATTTAAATTATATATCAGTAAGTGGAAGCTACTGTAAGTCTAGACTGCATGGTGGGGGGGGGGAGTGTGAAGACTGTGTTAAAGAAAACCAAGATGAAGAAATGGTGGAGTCTGTAGATACAAGCAATGCTATGGGATCATAATGCAAACGCAGCAGGAGGAGAAACTTAATGCATATGATACAGCCAAGGAAAATGTTAGGAAAGGAGATGTGAGGATTCTGCTGAACCACTTGTTGTGTCGTTAATGTGCAAAGTATTCACACCCACGATGTACACAATTAAGAACAGAAAGTAGCACATTTCTCAACATTCTTTTTTGTGTGGGTTGAGAGAGACGGGAACATTATCAAATAAAAACATCCGTACCACACTCAGTTCCTATATAACCAACGGCTAGGAGCAAAATGAAAGGAACAAGAGACTGTGTCTTTGATTTGCTAGTCACCACTATCTCCATAATTGTAATCTTGGCTTAATCTTCTCTTAAGGTAAATAATCCCAACTTCACTTCCTTTTATGTGTGTTCCATGTGAGTTTCACTTCTCAAACTTTCAATTTTTAACTCAGTTTCTGCAATTGAAGTATAAAATTAAATTCATTGCCACTCTGATTTTTCTGCAATTTTTCAAAACTAATTGAACTTAAAAGAAAATTAAAATCTTGCAACATGCTTCAATTAAATCAATACATATATAATACATTACTTGTCAGTTTACAATGGAGAGGAACAGTCAGTGCTTTGTCACGAGTCTTCCTCCTTTCTTGGGGATACTCATTTGAATACCTTACAGGAAATAAATTCATTCAAAGTATGACTTTGTAAACTGCCATGAATGAATGGTTAGAAATTAGGAAAGATACTCACTGGTATCCACAGGTATCATGGCTAAATGCATTGTTTTTCCTTTATTGAATGAAGGTGTGCATAAGCTCTTTTCGTAATGATTAAGATTGGATAGACTATAGAGAGAATGAGGTTTTTTTCATTAACCTAAACTATCTTGTTAGTCAACTTCCAAGAACTTTTGGGAGAAATAAAAGTAATAAAATATGCTATAATCTGTGGCCCTTTAAAAGAAAGTGCCTTTTCAAGCTGCATGTATACAATTGCAAACTAAGGGAGCTATAATGGAATTAAATCTTCACTGAGATTCAATATAAACCCAATCCTGCACTAGTTTGTCTATTATAGCGCCACTGTTGAGAACGGCTGAAACCCTTGAGGTACCCTTGGAAGCACAGACACAGAGTATCCCCGACACTTTAAAGAGCTGCACTTCAACACGTTTTGACCAGTGCTTTTCTGAGAGAAAGTTCTTTAAACAGAACTCAACAACTGTTACAATATTAAAAAAAAATTACATCCCTCAAAAATATCTCCTCCATGCTAAACCAAAGTTTCTGTATTTCTACAAAAATAGAAGAGAAAGCTACAACACGGTTTTCCTGAAGGAATGGCATTTCATCTGTTGGCTCATCTTCTGACAAGGTGGCTTGTTCAAACAGAAAAAAAAGGAAACAAAAACTAACGCGGCTTCTCTTAAAGGTGAGTAAAATGAGACGTTGCACAGCTGACAAAGGCTCAGACGAGGGGAAACAGACAAAATGCTTCTCTTCAATGACTAGGACCTACTCTGTTTTCTCCAGAAACAGTTCACATCTCAAGACAATGGCCTTCTACGTTCTCTTCTCCATCCATTTCTCCTGTGTCCCATTGCTGGATGGGAGATCCCAATGGCATCTTTTCCCAGTGGGCCCTTGGATTCAGGTGCAATATGACTTGCTAATACCAAGATTCAGTACCAAGCTGATTCTTTGCTCTTGTCCTGATGCTGAAGACCTAAAAGTGATAAGAATGGAAAATAATGAAGAAAAAGCATATACAAATTCATAAATGTTCCTGACCTGCAATAAAATTGAGTACAGAAAGTGAAACCCTGGCTATCATGAGAAATGATTTAAGGACAACCTGTTCTCTAAAAAGGTCTAGGAGTACAATATGTGAAAAGAAAACTATACTAGAACAATGTTGTTAATATAATAGAAATCTTTGCTATTTTTTATTTTCTTGGATTAGGGGTGCATTACAATTAGAAATTGTACCTTAACTTGAAGAGGAAATGATAATGGAAGAGAAGACAGACATAAACAACTCGAGGAACATATGAACAATCCTTCAGTTAAAACTTCCAGCAACCAGTGCAATTAGACATGTGTACTAATATTAGGTAGTTTTAAAATGTATTTCATTCAGAGGGACATCATTAAAGTCACATATAGTGAGTGGTTATGTATGACTAAACCATGGAGTTTAGTAGCATTCCTAAGATAGTAGGCCCTAATGTGACTAATACAACCTATATCCTATTTTCTAATTTACTTCTTTCAACATCCTTCCTATCATGGATTCAAAGTGGCTCAGGAAAATCTCAGGGGCATTGCAAGCAAAAGAGATTACATTAAGTATAAAAAAGATATGTGAACATGTCAGAATTCCAACTGATTAGGTAAAATAGGAAGTTGATGAAAGAACATTTAGAAAAATGTAAATCTGTCTTGGTACTACTACATTCATTTAATTTCTAATACAGTTAATTTGCAAGGAACTTTCACCCAAAACTCACCTGACAGTAAGTTTCATTTTGTATGGATTTTTAATTGTGCTTATAAATACAATTGATAAACACATACAAATATATTGCATGTATGTATGAAAATATTTTCATGTACATATATGTTAAAACAATTACTATAGTCAGTTATCATGTCTATTACTTCTTTCAGCTCCCTATATCTTTATATATGAGGCAAATAATTTGGAAGAGTGAATACTGTCAAAACCCTCTTAACTCATTCAGAACAAAATACCAAAATGTGAAGTGAGGCCCCCAAAATGTGGGTAGAAAGAAATGACAACTGTTATATTAGTGCCAGGATCTCTGGCTATTTTCCTGGCCCTTTGTTTAAAGGTGATATCAATTTGGACTGACTATTAGAAACCGGAAAAAAAGCCATGATCCGGGATAGTTTTACATTTTGATTGCTACTATAACAGTATTTCTTGTCCCTCAAACTATCAAAGATTTATATCAAATAAATATATCATTATAAATACTGTCACTAGATGCAGATATTAAGACATTATTTTTAACATAACGTGACAGAATAAATAAAAGGAACACAAGAAGCACATCAGAGTTACAAGGGACAGTCTACACAGAAGAAAGCACTAGAGTATTGGCTGAAGGCAACATGGGTTTCAAACGAATGGTTTATCATTCACTAAGATCACTGGGATTTCACTTAGTGCACAATTTTTACTCCCGTTACAAAGAAGAGGAAGAGGAGGATAAAAGAGAAGAGGGAGGAAGAAAAAAAAAAAAAAAAATCAGGAATGTATCACAGCACTCATTTGATTTGCCCATTCTCAAATAACGTTGTGGGTAGAAACAATTGCAAGCTGACATAGTCTCTGTGGGGTGGCTTGTATAATCTAAGCCACCTTTACTGACAATTTGCTGACTACAGAAATATTTTTTTCATTATTAATACTTCTCATCTTCTACATGACACAGTATTTCCAGAGCTGAAGACTGCATCAATCTATAGAATGTCAACACTGCAAGTCATGAATACAGTTGTAATCATTGAATGGTTTATTTTTTTTTCCTTTTAAAATAAAGGCAATCCCTAGTTTGATGTGCAAAAATATATGACTCTTTCAGATCATTCAAGCATTTTATCATAGCCAAGTATGGAATTACTTAAGATGGACTTCAAATTCTCAACCAGAATAGCATTCTCTCATTATAAATGCATCTCTTCCATGTTTGATTCCATGTCTCTATGCCACTCCAGAATATAGTTTGTTTGTTTTTTTTTTAAATCCATCCGCCAATTCATCTCTAACCTCCCAGGTACTAAACAACTATTGGATCCCGGTGGTTAGCTTCTTCTTAGTGGGAAGACATAAATCAAATCTTTGCTTTAATTTTCAGGCATCATTTTCTGTAAATTTCAAAATAAGCATAATTTTGCAAAGAAGAGTGACAAAAGCCCTACTAATATGCTGCACCATAAATGCAGGACCACCATTTTCCCAGTTACCAGCAGTAATTCAGGACACTTAAGAACCAGCCAGTTAGTTTGTCCAACAAAATGGAGAGAAAATTGTAAATTATGATCCTTGTGTGGTCTACACTCAAATCAAAATTCTCCAAAAACTTGTGAGAAGCGGCTGTCCTCTGCTACAAATTTGCTCCTATTTGGACTCCTTTGCTCCTCCAGTGCCAATCAAGTCTATATGGACTTAGGTCCCAACACATTCTGAGACATTCACTGGCTTTCAGAAATCGCCAGAATTTCCTTTCTTTGTGTTAGCAATGCCATGTTGGCTTTATTCTTCAGTCCATACACTATTTTAGTAGAAGGGAAAATAAAAAGCATGAGAACAAGGCTAGCTAACATTCTTAGGATTTGGGTATGCCAAATTAGGCGTTTTACATGAAACTACTCAATCTTCTCAGTCATACTTTAACAATATGTATTTTACTCAATGAGAATGCAGTGTTGGGGAATATAATTTTAAAGTGGGCTACTTTTGTTTATGTTGCATTTGCTTAAGTCTGGGAAACCATGTTACTATGCCTGTCTAATAAAGAGCTGGAGAGTCCATAGTGAGTCAGGGGAGAGGAATAGGCGGTGCTAGCCAGTAGAGAGGATAAATATGAGGAGAAAGCTTGGAGAAAGATCTGGGAACAAGAAAGAAAAGAGGAAGACTTCAGAGGCCAACTACCCAGCCACCCAGCTACATAGCCAGACATGGAGTAAGAAGGAAAGAAAAGGTATATATGAATGGAGAAAAACAAAAAACCCAAGGCCAAAGATAAAAGGGATAATTTAAGAAAAGTTGGCAAGAAACAAGCCAAGCTAAGGCCAGGCATTTATGACTAAAAATAAGCCTCCATGTGTGATTTATTTGGAAGCTGGGTGGTGCCCCTCTTAAAAGTCAAAAGACTAAAGAGTAAAACATCACACAACAATGCAGAAACTAGGGGAAGAAATGGCAGTAGCAGGTTTGTAAAGAGGTCTTCTCACATATCAGGGACTGTATGTAGTCTTAATGACAGGATATATGTGCACCTCATGTGAACGATAATGGTTACAAGCAATGGCAGTAGGACACTAGCCATAGTCTACCTAACCCCTAGGTAAACAGCATCTCACAAAATCAGAACACAAAAATGCTAAACAGTTCTTACAAATCCCTTTGAACTCTAAATCCACATATGCCCCAATTCTTCTGAACTGATATCAAGACTCAGATGAGGCTCTTTTAACAACTGTATTAACTTGACATTTGCCTTCAACACATAAGAATTAAACATTGTAGTCCGTCATGCTTCAGACCATTTTGGTGTAATAGGCTATGTGACATCAACTAATGGGCTCTTCTGTGTTTATTTGTGGTGTAATTGTTCCAGACACATCCACTTCCCTGGTGGGAACTTTTCAAAAATAGAAAACTTGTGACTTATGGCTTTTTGCTTGTTTATTACAAATCAGAAGTAAACCTTGAAACAAAAATATTACATTATTGACATCTGAGTTTGATTGTGAGAAGTACTTAGGGAAAGAGCCTGAAAGAAACTAAAAACCGAGAAACACATTTTCCGACTTCAGTTCCAACACCAACACCACCTGATCACCACAGAAAAGAAGAAAATATCCATACCCAAGCAAACAAATGGAGCAATTAAGAGATCGAGCGAAAAATGATCATGGTAGAGCATCACAGTTTGCTTTTATTTCAACGTCTGTGAGTCTGGCAGTCTGTCTGTTCAGGATCTTAAAACAAATGCTGCAAACTGGGCAGCTGATTGACAGCAGAGGTTACACCAACAGCATTCTAGAGAATCAGATCTAAGACCAAGACACTGGAAGAGTCCGTGTCAGATAAAAATCTTACTTTCTGGTTCCTAGATGTTCCATATCACTGCGTCCTAATGTGGACATGTGTGCACATGTGCACACGCATGCATGTGTGTATGCATGTGTGTATGTGTTTTCTCACGTCCTTCAGGAGAAAATGGATCCATTCCTGAGGATCCCATTCCTCAGCCTCTTTCACTTACTCTATCTTCCAAACGTCCCACCTGATACCAATACTGTAAGAATTACAATTCCAACACAAACATTGGACAGGAAAACAACATCCAAGTACCAGCACTAACTGAATCTTACAAGGAGGTTACTGGGACCAACATCCCCACACCTGGGGAAAATAAATCCTACTCTAAGTTTCAAGAGGTCACAGTTTCACAGGTTGGTGTCTGGAAAAGACTATGAATATAAGAATCAGAACGGCAACTCTCTCTCTCTTTCTCTCTTTCTCTCTGTCTCTCTCTCTCTGTCTCTGTCTCTCTCTCTCTCTCTCTCTCTTTCTCTCTCTGTGTGTGTGTGTGAATGTATATATTTAAGCATTAAAAGTCTAAAGTCTTCCCCCACCCCAACATTTTTTCAACTCCCAAGGTATTTTGCTGAAGCTTCCAAAAACTCCCATGACACAGGAGTTGGCTCGGAGGGGGTTCTATTAAATCTGCTGGAACTTCTGCACCCTCCGGTGGAAGAAATGGATGAACGTCTTATAGGGATCACAAGTGCAAATATGAGCTTGTGGCCAAGTTTAATAAACAATAGAGAATGCATAAAGAAAAGAGGGAGGAGGGAAAGGTTTGAAATTGGGCAGAAGAGAAATGATGTAGCCCCACCAAAAGGCAGATTGCAAATGACTAAGCAGATGTGTGCATAACTTTCTAGAACTAAGAGCTTAAACCCATGTAGAGGATGAAGGAATAACTTGAAAATTTCAATTGTAAACAAACTTTAAGTTGGAGAAATGGCAAGATCCCTAGATAATTTAAGAATAGGTAGGCTGTCCAGCATGGAGTGTGGAGGTGGGAACAAATTTCCACCCTTAGCTGAGGAACTATAGGCAACTGATAGCTTCCTGAAGAGAGTTAGCTTTCTTTAATGGTGTGTCCTCTGGTGGTTCAGATACACTGCAGAGGATGACCATACAGCTCAGAGTGTGAAGGTGGAATGAACAGGACCTGGTATAATTTTTAAAAATGACAACACAGAGTTGGGTGAGTACTAAATGAGGTATGAATCTTGAAGGAGATGGAAGAGGAAAATGAATATGGTCAAAATACAATGCAGGAAACTAACAAAAAATATTAACAAAATACTTAAAAGAATGTCTGGACTAAATAGGGTCTCATTTTCCTACTGTGAGGAAGAAGTCATAATAAACCAAAGTGAAAAGTTTTCACTGCTGCAGATCTGGGTTTTGGGAACTCTCTGGCTGCCCGTCACACACCACTAGATGAACATAGCCCACTTCTAAGGAAGCATGGACATTTGAAAATGCCATCAACCACACCTTTTTAAATAAAATGCTTTCATGTTTTGTCATTGTTTTGCCAGAAATCAAAGAAATAACTATACAGTGGAAAACATACTATTGAAAAGAGGAGAGAAATTAGATATAAAACACAAGAGTGGGGGTAAAACATTTTATGACCTTAAAAAGAAAGAGAGTATTTAAGTATAAACTGTTCATTTCACAGACACTAAGAGTTTACATACAAGTCATTTACATAATAATACTTGCTATTAGATTAACAAGCTGGCAACCTATTCCTGTATTTAAAAGTAAAATAAACAGCCAGCTCTGCTATGCTAAAAGTAGATAATACTTATTAGAAGCTTAAATACATACAACATTGTGTTGGATGCTATGCCAAATACCCAACTTTCATCGAGTTGACAGAATGACAAATGACCACAGAGACATTCCAGAGACAGTCCTATGTATTTCTATGACTTTATAAAATTAACATTGCAAACAATAATACAACTGCATCTGTTTGCCTGAGGCTGGGTTAATCAGGTCAAATATAAGTTAAGACTTTCTAAATAAGATCTATGTGAACATAGCACCTTACTATTAACCTTGAGGAGAGCTACCCATCTGGGGAGCTGTAATGTGATTTCAGGTGGATAGCAAAACAGATCAAGTCTAATCATCGCATTTCTTTTATAACGTCTAAAACAAATCATGTTCATCTCCAACCATCTCAGAATTCTTATTTTAAAATTATGATCAATAGGATTTAAAGAGTAAAAAGTTTAAGTAAAAGTTTCTTCCACATCGTGCTCAGTACACTGAAGGTATAGTTAAGACCTGTGAGACAGTCTTCATCAATCACCAGTCTTTACACTGTGGTGGAGATTACTGCAGCAGCAGCATTATCTTGGTAAACTGCATACATACTTTTATTCTATTCCTTTGGGAGGTTTCATAGTAATTATTCTTCAGTGTCACAGTCCTCTGTAGACATACATCACTTGCATACACATTGACATATACATACAAATGCACATACACATACATAAACATATACATAAGCGTAACTATGTTTGCTCTCTGCATGAATTCTTTGGGAGCTTGAAATTCTTGAAAACCTATTTGTTTTACTGCTGAAGGCACATATATAGACAGCGATAGTTGCATATTTAATTGTGGTGCCTATATATGCTCAAGATGATTACAACACATTTTTAAATCTTTAATCTATTATTATAGTAATTATTATAGATCCAACAAGTCTAATTGTATTTGCCTTATTTCACTATCAATGAATATGGACACCATGTGATTATGACTTTTTTTAAGATTTATTTATTTATTTATTTATTTATTTATTTATTTATTATGTATACAGTGTTCAGCTTCCATGTATGCCTGCAGGCCAGAAGAGGGCACTCATTACGGATGGTTGTGAGCCACCATGTGGTTGCTGGGATTTGAACTCAGGACCTCTGGAAGAGCAGTAAGTGCTCTTAACCTCTGAGCCATCTCTCCAGCCCTGATTATGACTTTCTTACCCTTTTCTCTTAATCAAATTTTGTGCTTTTCAAAGATTAAAATTCTCCTTGATTTCTATGTATTTTTTGTGCATTAGATATTAGTACTTTTTCTCGTGTGTTATGTCTTTTTTGTCTATTTGATGACTTAACTTCATACTTAAATACATAAATGATTGACAATGTTTTAAGCTGTTAAAAAGTAAGACTCATTCTTGAACCAGATATAGATTAAATTTATTCCTTATGACATTCCAATAACATTTATCAACTCACAATTACAACATTTGCACATGAACAGTGAAGGATACCTCAGTAGGTACATAAAGGACTTACTGGCAAAGGGAAAGTTTTCTGCTTATAGAGACGTTTACTGGAAGCACACTTACAAACTGCTTAAACTCTCCACAGAAACAGTACTGTCGGGAACAATGAGGTGAAAACTGCCCGAACTTGTCAAAATGTCTTTAAGTTCAGATTCAAAAGAAGAGTAGAAATGTAAAACCCACCAAACTCGAAGTTGCTCTCAGACAATAATTTACTACGTTATGGTAGGAAGGGCAACACCTGCACACCTGAGGCAAATGCTGTGGCTGACAAGCCGTTTACTGCCAGGTGTTTCCTGTTGCTCTTGTTTTCCCAGGCCCAGGCAACAAACCAAAATAGTCAGTCTACCCTCTTAGAACCCTCCTTTCTCCCAAACCACGAGCTCTGCTGTAGAGGGGCCTCCAGTCTTTGCCTTTGGCATCTGTTCCAGTGTCCACCTGGGTGGAAATCTGGCAGAAACCATTGCAAATGTGAGACAATCTCTAAAAAACTGAACTTGTGACAAATGTATATTATACCATGCTAAGTAGTTTCCTTTTTCTAATAACAGGCATACACCTGTTCTAACCTTGACTATCAGTGTGACTGAGCACCACCTGCGTGATAAGATCTTGGGATTTGAGGCATGATATGGAATATAGACACTGTTTACCAATTCAGGAATCTAATTTCAAAAGCAGATATAAAGGCAACTTAAACATCGAGATGAAAATTAATAAAAGAAGAAAGAATGAAGTGAATTATATTCTTCTGCAAATTCTCTCCAAACTACAGACTTTCTCCCAGAACTGAGAAAAGCAAGACCAAAGCGGGGGAAAAGTTTGGATCACTTATTGTAACAAAAACCACACATTATAATGCTCTCAAGAGATTCTAACTATCCAGACATCTGTTGGATAGCACATGCACACGCAGCCAAATATGCATCTTTAAAGGGATTTCTAGGTTTTGCCATGACAGCTTTACGATTCAAAAAATAGATCATCCAACCAGAAAAAGGGCTAATCTGAGACATTGCTTGAGGTCCCATTCCTCCAAAAGAGAACACTTGTATCAGGGAATATGAATTGTTAAGAGAGTCAAAAATTTAAAAATGACTTTAAAACTGCTTAAATACAAGTATATTTTAATATGAATTTGGTTTAAGTCATCAATCTCTCCACTGACAAAAAAAATGTATTAGAATAGACTCAGCAATGGAATGCACTGAATGTATCAGTTCCTGTTGGACCATTAGTGGAGTTTTCTTTGCTGCTTTGTGACCTGGATGCAGACTTGCTCTCTGGCATGTTCCAGAAGAGTCTATTCAATCCTAGTTAATGTAAATAGGGCTTCAGTAATACTGGAGATGGTAGGTGCCATTCGATACAGAGCAAGCAAAGTCAGCATGAAATAAGCTTTAGAACGCATGCCTGTGGTTTCCAAAAAAATGAGCTCGCATCTCCCACATATCAGGTTGTTTTTCACAAGAGAAAAAATGGCACATTTTGCCTCTCATCAGCCCTTTGCAAGACTTTTTTTCAGCATGTCATCTTTTCACCAAGGAATTCAGAACATATTGGCCACAGACAACTGTTTGTGAAACTTTATATTGTTGATAAATAGAACAATAAGAGGAAAGTACGGCAGCCTGAAAGCGAGTAAAGATAGCTGTAAATTCCTCAGGCCACAGAGAACTCTTTTCCAAAATCTTTGTAGCCTACTTGAAAGCTGATGAAAATTGCCAAAGAATGAATTTTGAGACACATTTCTTCATCTGAGCTATTCCTTTAGATGTTTTCCAATGTGAGCTTTTCAAACAGCCAACCAATAGTGAAAGGATTATTTGCCGATATCCAAAATCCCTGACCCATGAAACACATTTCAGGGCATGCTCATTTTCTACTGAAACTCATGCAAGAATTATCTGTTTTTGTTGTGTTTTTAGTTTGTTTGTTTTGAGTTTTTTGGCATATTTTGTTGTTTGCTTACTTGGTTGGTTTGGTTTTTGGCTTTGTTTTTAACCTATATAGTTTCCTTTTGGTGAAGGAAGAATTTCTCCATAGAAACCATAATGATTTGAAATTTTCCCAAACTCCAAACCACAGCTAGGTAAAACAACAGCTTACAAAAAAAAAGAGTTTCTAAACATACAGAATTAGATATGCTAATTTCATTGTTGATTAGCACATAGTGCTGCCTGTCAAAATATCACATTGTACGCTATAGATGTGTACAATTATTTAAGCAAGCAAATTTTTATAATAAAAGGTCAAAAGATGATGGTACTAATTTTGCTTGTAGTTTTGAGAAGCTATGTTACAGAAGCAAGAGGTGCTATGTAATTTATATAGGAATCCTTAAGGTGAATGAGTTTTGAAATTCAATTGCAAAATTAATGTTAAGATGAAAATGAATCCATGAATTTAACATTTTCAAAGAACACTGCTTATATGTGCATATAGTACATATATATGTATGTATGTATATGTATACACACACACACACACATATATATATATATATATATATGAGAGTTTATTAAGTTGGCTTTTATGAGGTGGTTGGAGTAGTTCAGGAATGTCTTGTCTCTCTCACACTGGAGAAGTTGAGATCCCAGCAGTTGCTCAGTTCATGAGACTGGGTATCTCAACACTTCCAATCTGACAGAATGCTGTTAACCAGTGGGATTGCTTTGAGTCTAATTCATAGCCCAACTTTCTTGCTACACATACAATTTTTGAGATCTATGAATGAATAGAATAAATATCTTTACTGTACATAAGCGCATAGCAATGAGAACAATGTGTTCACTTCTCCTAAAAGTAGATATAGTAGAAAGCTATATATTAAAAATCTCTTAAAATGTGCATGTTGATAACCTCTCAAATTCTTATGTTTTCTTTCCTCTTTTCTTGGTCCCACTATTTTCATTTTGTGCCCAACTAATATGAAAAAATCACTGATTCCTAAGTGCTACTCTGGAGGAATTTGACTAACAACATTATAGCTAATTTTCTGGAATATAAACAGATTTAATTAGATAGTCACAATGTCATAAAAGTATACCAAATTTGCATCAGTTTCTCAAGACAATTCACTAATTCAGTGTGAGTTTTCAGTTTGAAGTGTTCCATCTTTATTATGTCTTTATTACAAGGAGTTCATTTCATATCACAGTCACCATCTGGAAGCACAACTATGTTCCGTGAGTCACTGAGTTCCATAATCAGGTCAGAAAAAGGAAGCAGTAAAACAAAACTATCTAATACTCAAAATTGTGAGTAGTATTACTTCCACTGAAAAATCATATAGTCCTAGGGTTGGCTTCTACATCAAAATTTGCTTTACTCAAATCGCTATGCTGAGATTGAATATTTAGAAATTGCTTCAGTATTTTTGATACAAATACTTAAGACAATTTTGTAATTCTTATGAATCATTTATAAAAATTACCATAACTGTAATAAAGGTGTCAATAAATCCCTCATCACTTAGAATCCAGATGGTTAATATGTGTTTTGCAGGATGAGGTAGAATGGAGTGAATGTCTTGAACAAAGCATCTACAATATTTGTCTCTTTGGTGCTTCCTATGCTCGAGGGTGAAGATATCACAGTGCCTGCCTCTTTTTTCCATTGTGTTATAGGGCTGTTACTCATGTGGTTCTTCGACAACTCCTCTCCAAAGTTGCAATGCTCCTCCTTTATTGTAAAGTCTTAATTTGAAGCATTGCAATTTCAACATATACTCAAGTGTGTTAGATGAGTAATGCTTGGTTTTCTTTAATCCTTTTTGTAAACGTGAACTTTTTTAAAGAAGTTACTAGATATAAATTAGTCAGTTTATTAACTGAATTACATTTACTATTTTGCTGTGGCTCGGATTAACTAGTAAGTCACTTGGGAAAAGTTATCCAGGCTTTGTAGCTTAGGTCAGCTAGCACATGACTACCAGTTGCCAACAAGCAAGCGTAGGTTTCAGGATGTGTCTACAGATGCCAAATGTACAGAACGGATGGGGAAAGAAAGCAACCCGATTTCCCAGTCTTTTCAATAGACAGAAGTTTCCTCATTTGTTTTTATAAACTATTTCCATCCTTAGTATCTGTCCTCTGTCTTTTATAAAAACAGTGATATGCTAGGATTTATTTCACTGCAAGGCAACCTTGTAGTACTGACTACAATCATCCTACTCAGGGACACAGTTGAGCCAATTTAAATGGAAAACTATATACTAAATAGCAATTTAGAGAAGTATTAAAGGATCAGTACAACCCTAGATATTGAACTTAGGGTTTTACACACACTCAACACACAATCTCTTACTAAGTTCTTCCCCTAGTTTCAGAATATAACAATTTAGAGCAACAATAATTCCAACCTGGATTACATTAAAAGACATTTCGTCATTTGTGGAAAAGATCCACTTTCATAAAATATCCAAATTACAAAATTCATCTTAAATCAAAATTTTGTCACCAAATTTCATAAACATTTCAGAAAACTAATGTGACCATGTTTGTAGGTTTTATCAGCATTAGTGCCTCTAAAGAAAAATAAATAGATAAATGAAGACATTTGTCTACTATTTTCCAGTGGTACTCAATACCTATCCATGTGAAAATATATGTTCTCAGAAACTATTTCCAGGTTTTCTTTCCTTCCTTCCTTCCTTCCTTTCTTTCTTTTCTTTCTTTCTTTTTCTTTTTCTACTAATATGTCTTTGAGATGGGCTCCTTTTGTGCCCTGGATGACCTGAATAGATCAAGCTAGTTTCAAACTCAAAGATATCCATGAGTTCATTGCCTCCTGAGTGCTGGGATTAAAGACATGCATCTATCTGATGGGTGTATTTTTATGTGTATACATGCATTATTGCATATGAGTTTGTACATGTGGATGCAGTGCTCCTGGAGACCAAAAGAGAGAAGAGAATGCATGCCACATTTGGAGGTAAACAGTCTTGGAGGAGTTGGTCTGGTACTTCCACCATGTTGGTCTTGGGGGTCAGACTCAGATCATCAGACTCAGGCAAGTGGTTTTTACCCAAGAGACCCCATCCTATCGACCTCAAGAAAGCTTCCTTCGGAAATAATCCAGTATATGGCTTAAGATTTTGATGGCTGGAGAGATGGTACAATGGTTAAGAGCACTGGCTGCTCTTCCAGAGGACCCGGGTTCAATTGACAGCACCCACATGGCAGTTCACACCTGCCTGTAGCTTCAGCTCCCTGGAAACTGACACCTTTATACCAATGCACATAAAATAAAGTTCAAATAAATTATTAGCTGGGCGATGGTGGTGCACGCCTTTAATCCCAGCACTCGGGAGGCAGAGGCAGGCGGATATCTGTGAGTTTGAGACCACCCTGGTCTACAAGAGCTAGTTCCAGGACAGGCTCCAAAGCTACAGAGAAACCCTGTCTCGAAAAACCAAAAAAAAAAAAAAAATTGATGGCGTCATAGAAATGTAGTTTTCTGTGTTTGTTGGAAACTTTACAGCCTTCATTTCACAAGTAATCTGTGTCTCAAATATCTAGAATAATTTTGTTTATCTGGCAAAAAAATACCTTAAAACACACAATATTGATTTAAAATCTGAAGATATCTTGGCTACTGAGAGATGAACCAAATTTTAGATCATTGTAGTTTGGGGAAGGCTCATCTAAAGATTCCCTGAATCCAAATACTTAGCATTAATTTATATCAATTTATATCTAATGGTCTTTAGATGTATTTTTTAAGAAGTCAGAAAAATATGTTTACATTACATTTATACATACCAGATTTTATGAACATATGATGTAGGACAGAATGTTGTCTTTTTTACTCATAATTTTAATTTTGGATCACCTTCACAACACACACACACACACCATACACACATACACACACTTATGCAAGGTATTATGACACTCATCACAGATAAAAAAACAAAACATAACAAACTTGTAACAGAAATAACATGAGGTCTTGTAAGAGAAATAAATCTGTGAATCTACAGATGAAGACAAACTGAAGCCAGGAACAGCTTGTGTTTAGAGAGAAGCTAAATCACGAAGCAAAACTCCTTTTAGCTGTGGTAAGTTCAAATGTAGAGAAAGACATGGAAGCTACAAATGGAGTTGGCTTTGTATTTCAGTAAAGATGCCTCATTAGCAAAGCTTTACATAAAAAGTTAACACGGAATGACTAGGGATGTCAAGATTATATATCTTACCATAATTATGAAAACTGGACATTAGAATATCAGTATTTCACTGAAAGGTGAGAATCATTGTGACCAGTGGAAGGTGAGCAATTAGTATTGCCCAGAGTCATCCCATGTATGTCTGATAATAAATACAATGCAAACAACTGTACATTCCCACGTTTAACTCCTCTTTACAAAGAGAAACCCACTGCAATACTCTGAGTTTGCTTGAAGTTCATCCTCCTCTATTCTCTTCATCTTATCTTTCTCCATATTATCTTCAGCCTCCCTACTATTGCTAGCCTATCTTCATTTCTGCTTAATGTAAATTGATTGTTATTCATGCAAATTGAAAAATGTGACGTTTCTTATGAGGAAAAAGTTAAATTAAGTGAAAATTTCAAAGTACATTCTGAGAAAAGTATGCTTAAAACACCGTGTGGTCCTAAAGAAAAAAAATAAAAGAAAAAAAAAAACAAAGTGTGAAAATATCTGTCTACAAAAACCTTAACACTTACTGAAGAGTAAATAAAAGCTTTCCAAATGTTGACGTTAATAGTGATTGCTAAGAGAATTACAACATTTTTGATGTCAAAAAATTCATTTGACCTTAGATCTTCCTTTCAGACAAACCTACAGTTTGGAAGTACTGTTCCACAGGACTTGAAGAACCCGGTTTTTAAATTGCCAATAAAAAGGGAAAAGACTAATGTAAGATTCCCGATAACAGTCTGTGGGTAAAGGTGGGGATTTTTCTAAGGAGGGCAGATACAGGTGACTCGTGATCATATCAGCACGTACTATGTAAAACCTGTTCAACAGAGAGCACAGTGGGCCGAGGGTAAGCCGAGGGCAACAGCAGCACGAACATTAAGGACCTGCAAACTCTAGTATTGAGAACTTTACATTGTGTATCCTTTCCGGAAATATGGAGCCACCTCATTTCATTCTTATGGAAAATTTTCACCTACCAACCTCAGCCTCTGTTATAGTATGCTATGGTCACTTTAGAAGCTAAAACATAGTTTGAAACAAAAATTATTTCAAATGTAGTAAATTATTTTTAAGCTCCGCAAATACGGAAGCACATAAAAATTTTAAGTGAGGTTCTCTCAATGTCACAAGTATACTCAAGATATTTAAAAATATATTCATAGAAATATTTGTACATGATAGCTCACAGCAGTATTAATCATATTAAATCAAATATAAGAGCACATCAATATCCACCAACTAATGAATGGCCAAACACAAACATGATACTGTCATGCAATGAAATAAGATCAACTCCTAAAAATAATGGAATTCCATGCTCCATAACATAGACGGCACTTGAAAACCATTGGGTTAAGTGAGAGAAGGCACATATTTGCTGTGGGATGATCCTCATGTACACTGTGATTAAATATATTCCTCATTGGTTAATAAAGAAGCTGCTTTGGCCTATAACAATGCAGAATAAAGCTAGGCAGGAAAGCCAAACTGAATACAGGGAGAAACAAAGGAAGAGTCAGAAGAGATGCAATCAGCCAATGGGGAAGAAAGAGGCTAGATCACACGCAAATCCATGAGCCTCATGGTAAAATGTAGATTAATAAAAATTGTCCAATTTAATTTATAAGAGCTAGTTAGTAATAAGCCTAAGCTATAGACCAAACAGATTGTAATTAATATTAATCCTCCGAGTAATTATTTAGAAACTGCTGCAAGACAGGGTGGGACAGAGAAACCTCTGTTTCTACATATTGTAGAATTCTTTCTCTTCAGTGAATGAAAGGGTAGATCTGTAGAGGCATCAAGTGAATGAACAGTTACAAAGAATGGAGAGTAGTAGGACATAGACAGTAAACTTTAACAAACAATTAGTTTCTTACTGAGGAGATCGAATGTTCAAAAATTAGATATTAAGGATTATTACACAAGATAGTGAATAACTGACAACCTCTGAATCATATACATTAAAATGGACTGTATGTTATTCCAAATAATAATTAAATAATAATTTTTAAAGTTAAATAAAGCAAGTTTGGTTTTCCATAAATACAAATTATGAGTGTTAGCACCCTTGTGATTGCTTTGTAATTGCTTTGACCTGTTTCATTCTCAAAATAATGCTATGTATTTTATAGATGAAAAAGCTCAGGAACCTTGCTCAATGCCCACCTTGTTTTATTTTGTAGACCAAAATGAATTAGAAAAGTTGGCAATCTGTCTCCAAATTCAGGCTATCCAACTAACTTACAGAGGAAATACCCTTTAAAAAGTTGGAGCTACCCAAATTTCCAGAAAATTCTGAGTAATGACATCCTCCCTTAGGTTCTCTCTATGGTGGACAGAGTGCCACTAAAAGAGAGCCAAGTAGTAGTAAAAAGGGCAGAAGACCCAGGGAAGCATAAAATGTTACTATTGGTCCCTTAAAGTAAAAATGCTATCAACCCTTCAATTATGCCATATACAATGCTTTAAAAATCCTTTGTTACTAAATATGATACCAAATTCAATCCTCCTCCTTAGAGGCCCTTAATTCCTCTGCATTCTTCAAAATAAAATTGCAGCTATAATTATCATTTCACTGGCAGTGGATGGATGTTTATGTTCTCTTCAGATTTTAATGTACTGAAATCCAGATCCCCAAAGTAACAGTATTAGGAGACATGCCCATTACATCAAGAGAGAAGCTCCCTTGTGAATGGGATTGATGCCATTTAAAAGCAGCTACAAGGCTAATTTGACCCTACCATGATGTGACAGTATACCAAAAGATGACCAATTGTGAACAAGAAAGCAGCTTTCCTGTGACTTGAATATGGCCAGTACCTTGGTCTTGGTCCCAGCAGTCTCAGAAGTATGAGAATCAGTTCTATGCTGTTCAGAAGTCATTCTGCCTGTGGGCTTTTGTGATGGCAACCCCAAGTCCTTCCCCTTGTGAAAGAAACTATTACGGCCTTTACCAAAATATTCTCTTTGAAATAGTTGAATTAGTATTTGCCATGAAATGAAACATGAAAACTGTCTTTGTTTTGTTGGCTCAGATGTCTGGATTTGGAAGACAGTTCTGACTGCCTCACCTGACTCATGTCGTTCTTAGCTTGGCTGTTCATTGGTCTCTCAACACTACCTAAGAAGAGCCACTTCTGGGTGCTGCCTACACAGTCAGGTCACTGTGCCATGAATTTCAGAAAGAGACATTCCCCTTCCCTAATCCAGCTACACAATTCATTCCTTGCTTTTGAACTTTACATGAAAGCGTCTGTTATCTGAATCAATCTGATCAGAAGAAGGGTGGTTACTACCCTCTTATTAGTCCCACATCGTGAATGGGCATACCACCCAGATCCTTTCCTTTCATGAGTGTAGCCTCTGTTTTCTTCTTGTTGCCTCAAGACTCTCTCAGGAGCAATTCTCTTTGAGAACTAGCTTCAACTAAACAAAGACACCTTATCTGGTGGCATGTCCATTTTCCCAGAGGCAAGCCGAATCCAAGAATTGTAATGTAAAATGTATAAATATAAAAGCCAACCTCTTGGACTCAAGGATTTTTCTCATACCAAAGATATGATCCCCTAGAACATTAGCCCAAAAAATGATTCAAAGGCTGTTCCCTGTAAAAATTGATCCCTGCCATGCTTTTTTAGTTTGAATTTGAATGTGGCATTTGATATTATGAATTTTGTAGTAGAAAATGGTTATAGATGACTGAGGATCAATCATCATTGGCTTATGCCAGAGGTGCTGGCTCCTCCTTCTGCTGCTCTTTGCAGGTAAAAAAGCCATGTTGTACCTTAAGTCATTCTTTTCAGGGGAAACTATAAGCAAAAATCAGTTCTTTTTATAGTCATGGCACTCTGAAATGTGATAGACATGACTATGGGAAGATTCTCTGAAGTCCAGTTTTCTCCTGGTGTTTTTATAAATTTAGCTTGAGAAATTAATAAGTCCATTTGTGGAAGGTGTTCTAATTAGATACCTCAACTGAATATGCCAATAGTTTATCTTACTCTGTTGAGTTGCTTTGTTTTTCCAGTTGGGTGAAAACATAGACTAGGGATGGATTGTCTTTAGTATCAAATTGCTAAGCTTACACTGACCATGAGCACACTTTCATACATCCAATAAGAACAGCTCCCTTCCAAACTACTAATAAATGCAACAACATCATTTATACTTTGCTTGCTTACAGCACTGTTACTCTGACTGCATAGGGAACCATAGAAGTTTTAGCTCAGAATTCTCTTGGATCAAATACAAAGATCAGTTTGGGAAATTTAAAACACTACATAGCGGCATGAGAAAGCTGTCATATATATATATGACACTATATATATTATATAGTGATATAAATACAATGTCTAATATATAAATGTGCTAATATGTCAGCATACATATAAAGAAATCATGCTAATAGCATACAGTAAATATTAATAAGTGAAATTAAATCATGGGTTAATAAACCAAAGGTGATCCTCTCAAGATATCCTAGTGAACAAAACCTTTCTCTTTTCTTCTAAAAGCACAACGCATGGCTTTTCATCTTGATGAGACATTTTCAATCTACAATTCTGAGGGGAAAAATGTGTGCCCCAGACTAATTCCCAACTTCACAAGCACAAAAATAAGCAAAAGTAAACAGAGAATTAGAAACAGAAAGCAACACGAAACCATGCCCATTTTCTCTTTATTGACAAAATATACAGAAGGAAGAGTCATCCCCTGCCTGTTAGGAGCACTGTTAGTGTGACCCCACAAAGGCCAAAGACGTGGAACAGAGCAAGCTTCCAACTAACACACAGCTCAATGTGGTCACAACTATGCTGAGTATCCAACAATATCTTTCCCCAGACACTGAAAAGCATAGGTGTCTTTCTTCTGTGACAAAGGGTGGCCTGCAATGCTTAGCACCACAGAACACTCTTTACCAGGAGAGAAAACGCAGTCCTCACCATAGACTCAGCAGGAAATGAAAAAGGATTGAGGACAGGACAATGACAATGAAAAAGCTAAATCCATGATCTCCAAGACTAGCGAACTCCAGAGACAAGTGTTCTATAAAGAAATACTTTCATTACTATTTCTAAGCCTTTTGAATATAAATTTACAGTACTCATTGAAGTCATGTGTTACTTAAATCAGATAGAATAACAGGAAGGAAAGAGAAAGAAAACAAAGAGCAAGGAAAGAAGAGAGAAAAGAAAAAAGTCTACTCTTAAAATATGGTCCCTATTTATTTAAGTCTGGACTGTAGACCACATTCCAAAAAAAAAAAAAAAATCTGTTTTACAGTGCATAACTGAAGCATACCACTACTTCTGAAATCTGGCGGGCAGAACACATGGTACAGAGTGCAGAGTCATGGGAGATTTAAAGAAGGGTTGAGTTATTTGTAAACATAAGGTATGAGAAATCCCTTTCAAAGCAACAGACTCCCCACATAGGAGATGCGAGAAACGTGCTGAGACCTTTCTTAAAAGAGCTTTCATGAGCTAGTCATTCTACTTTCCACAGGAATGCAGGAATTATTGCAAAATGCCTCTGTTCTCCAAGCATATTAGCTTCAAGAGAAAACCTTGCAAAAACTATTTTCCAAAAACTTTTGTCTTAACTTTTCCTTCTTTTTCTAGAAAGGAGGAAATCTGTTCGCTCACCTGCATCAAAGCTCACACTTGGCATGATGTCCACTGTCCCATGAAAGGCTCCGGCCCATGCTGAGGTAGCAGTGGTGACTGTAGTCGGATCTGTCTTTGTGATGTCACACTGGGGAGCAGGAATCCTCGCAGTACGCACTGATGGCATTAGCAGGGGCCCATATGCGGGATCCAGGGCAGAACCAGCAGCTGGGTGGTGGTGGTGATGGTGGTGGCGGTGGTGCATGTGGGCGTGAGGGTGGTGATGCCGCATGTACATGTCATGCATGTGGCTGTAGGACGGGCTCACCTGAGATGCCAGAGGGTAGTGCCAGGACTCAGATGCAGTAGGGGGTGGGGCGGGGCCAGTCTGATGCAGACCATGTCCTGGCCAAGAGTTGGGGTCTGCTGTTGTAAAGGTGCCATGGGGTGCAGTGACTTGGAAGTCAGGATGAACTCCCCCCAAACAGGGTGCAGGTGGGGGCTGGTAAGAGCTGGTCCAAAAGGAAGTTGGGAAATTACTCCGCTGGCTTGAGAGAGCTGAGCTGTCTGAGAAGACAGAAAACATGTTATTTCATAAGATACATTTCTGCTGTATATGTGTTTTTGCTTGTTCAGTAACGTTTTACAAGCAAACGTGGATTACTATGCACGTTTTCTGTCTACAAAGAAGAATGAGTTGATACGAGCTTAGCCTCTGGGGTACCATGTCTGGGCAATAGGGCAAGATTAAAGTACTGAGCGACCCCCTGCATTTGCTTGCTGGGCTTTATTTCAGTTTGAGATGAGGTTTTTGCTTCAATTTAATGACTGAAAGGCTTCATTTCCTGTTGGAACCTTGTGGCTCGTAGTTCTAATCAGGAGTCATTCTATATACTTCTCTGGTAAAGAACATTTGTGCCATTGATGTGTGTGTTTGTGTAGACTGGAGATAGTTACACTAATATCTTTTAAGAGCCAACACAATTTTTTATTTAACCATAACATTTCAATGACAAAATTAAGAAATGGTAACAAGATAACGTGTAATTGTTCCCACCAAATCACTGATCATTTAAAAGAATATATTTTATCATTTTTAACTTCTGTGGAAACCAAGGAATGCTGTGGTCTTGGAAAAAACAATGGTTAACATTTAAGAAGAATAGCCAGATGTCCAACACCAGACTGAAGGCTGCTCATGAGCTCCAGGAATTCTCACTCCGCTCCAGTAAGAAAATGGAGATAGTAAAAGTCTCAGATGTTGGCAAGCACAAGCCTACCCTTCAAAACCAGATACCCTGCCTCAATGGTCAAAGGATGGAAGACTTCATAATGACCACTAGCAGGAACAATTATGACTGCAACCTGGTTACCTGGACTTGTAGATTCTCTAGAATTGATAACCAAGCATGGCTCAGGCCATATTAGAACCTTCAGGGAAACGAAAGCTCACACTTGCAAGCAAGGAAGGAAGAAGCATCCTCCTCCATCCGTTCCCTCAATTCACTGTCTCTTTCATCTTAATTTTTACAGGTGATGTACATGGATCAGACTAGAGAAAGTCAGAAACCTATTGACACCTGTCACTGGTAAACACGTCATTGGGTGCACAAGGGAGGAAGACCTGCAAACATTTCCGAGAGCAAACCCACAAAATGAGCCGGAAAAGTGAGAACCACATCAAATTAGAATAGCTGAGTAGGAATTAGGCTTATGAAGGGGTGAGATGGAGTTTTAGACTGATGTACACAGTCTACACAGGTGCACCAAACACAACAATACCACCAGCATCAGTAGCATTTAATGGGTAAAATTCAATAAGCAAAATTTGGTGAAAGAGAGAGATGGGAGAGAGGAGAGAAAATGGAGATACAAAGGACTCAGAAGAGGGTGGGCTTCTTGATCACACGATTGAAAGGAACTTTGTCATAAGAGGCCTCCCAGGGAGCATGGAAAGTTTTTAATCTAGGGAATGACAAGGTCAGATTTGTATTTAGAAAGGTCTCTGTCAGCCCCATAGTCAGCTTCTTATAACAATGTATCTGTAGAAAGTGAATCTTCACTTTCATTCCATACATTTCTTTTCTCATAGCCATAAGTGGACTTCGTGATCTCTTTGTCACTTTCTTCCATTAAAAATAATAAAGCATTTTAATTCATACTCTTTCAATTATATTGCTCAATATTTTTTTCATTCTGTCCTATTGATTATTTCTGCTAAAGTTGGACATATGGTTGCAATTGGCATTACTTATGCATATGCATTATTGATATTTTTATGCCAGCTTCAACATAAAACATCTAGATTTTCCCATTGAATGAAGGATAAGAGGTGCTCATTGTTAGAAATATTTAATCTAACATGCTTATCATTTCTTATACCTCTGGGACATGAACACATTTTTATTGCCTCAGTATCGAATTTTTGAATAAACGATAACATGTATCATGAGGTTAAGCAAATCAGTGCATCTCTGTCATATTTGGAATCTTCTCTAAGTTCCCTAAGGTATTATTAAGACAAGAACACCCATTCTCTTGCCTTCAGATCTGCATCATGAGTCACCTCCTCATCCTATGACAAGCAGCCCACACTTTCATAGTCATCTCTTTCTCAGCTTTGCTATGGAAATCAGAACCCGCAAAGAAACTTATGAAATGATGCTCTTCATGCGGGAAGGATAGAAATTGTTGTTGAAGCCTTCAGTCACTCCTAGTAAGCTCTTCAATAAATGACCGTTTTGTGACAATCACCACAGATTAAAAGACAGCGCTTACAAATCGGCCTTCTGGGCATTGTAGGGCAGCTTGCCAAGCACAAATCTTCCTCTTTAATGACACACCTCCCATGGTACCATTCTGCTCATAATTTGTATCTCATAGTTTGTATCTGCTCATAATTTATACAACCATAAACTGGAAATGAAAACTGACAATCTCTGATTCATAAAATTCCTCTTATTGACCCTCTTGAGGAAGCTGTCCAAAGTACAGAAACAGTATTACACTTATACTGGATTATACATACTGGATAGCTATGATTACCAAGATAGAACCATTCTTATTTTTATAGTTGAATAAACATTGTATATATGCACACACAAATTCTCAGAATGAACATATCGCTTACCAAAGTATTATTGTCCTATTTATGAAGCACTATAGTGTGATGAGTGAACATAGTATCATTGAAAGAAAAAAAATCTATTTTTTAAAAGGCACTCCATAAAAATTGAACTGCTCTTTAGAATTCTTCAACAAAAAATAAAATTAAAAGCAATTTAATATTTTCCCAGTCTATATAGGGTCTCCTGAGATTAATATAAAGTTTGTAGGGATCTATGCAGCCCTTTTCAACAAACACTGCAGCATTTTACAAGTAAGTGAAACAATATTGAATGGAAAATGTGTTCATGAAGAAATCTAGGCTTCGGGATCACTATTTGGTATCTTGCTTCTTTAAAAAAAAATGTGATACAAAGAAACAGATGCTACACTGTGCTCTGTGCTGGAGAACCAGCATGCTTATTTCATATGTATGTAAATTTTTTTCATTATGTGACTCTTTGTGAGCACTTAATCACAGCCACATTTGGTGTACAAAAAAAGCAGATGAAAAGCTGCAGGAGCTGTTTCCATGCAATGTTACCTTTAAGGTTAGTGAAAATAATTCAAAACTGCATACTATTAAGACTCAATTGGGATTCTGGAGTACCATTTTTCAACATTCATGCAATATTGGTGGTGCCAACACTGATAGTCTCATACATAAAAATAACAAAAAAACCCACCTAAATGCAATTTTTATTGAGTTCACTTTTAGGAACACATACACATTTCTTTCTAAAAATGAAAGTCAAGGCAAAATTGATACGTTGTCCAATACCGTCTTTCAAAACATAACAGTAATCTCACCATCTGACTTTTAGGGGAAAAATGTTTCAAAGAGAAACAGAGGAGTTGAACATAGATTATAGAGGCTAAGAATTCCTTTTAAAATTGTATATAGTACTAGGGTACTTTTTATAGCAACCCTACACAAACAGAGAGAGAGAGGGAAGGAAGGAAGAAAAATAAGCAAGAATAAAAACTGAAACAGTTTAGGCAAGGTTCAAATTATAATTTTTTAGATAATAATGACAATACTAACAAAAATAAGACAAAGAAAATGCTATCGTAAGTCACCTTTAATAATCTGCTGACTCATTCTGAGAGTAAATACAGATGAAAAGTATTAGAGTCCAACATAACATTTTCTTTTAAAATTCACAATAAAGAGAAAACTATTTAGAGCATTGGGGCACATGCCTGTAATTTAGCCCTCAAGTAGAGTCTGAATGAGGCTGAAGGAGCGTGCAAGTTCACTGACAATGTGGGCTGAGAATCTCTACCAGATAAATCAGACGGAAGAGCAAGCCCCTGCCTCAGTAAGGAAGAGGAGGAGGAGGAAGAGGAAGAAAAAGAAAAAAGAAAAGAATACTATTTAAACTTAATGGTTAACATATAGGGTTCTTGATACTTTTGAAGGCCCATTCCCTGGTCCTTCCAATTCCTATAAAAATCCAGTCATCAAGTCAGAAAAGGAATGAAATGTGCTTCAAACTTCTCTGTCATTCAGGAATTAAACATTGCCATGGCATCCAAAGTTTGTCCTCCTGTTACTTGGTTGCAACATTGCTCAAAATCACCTCATGACTGCAATGATATCTAACCCTTGGGGCACTATCATAAGGTGAGTCATGCCTCATTTTCCTCTCACTGGCTTTTCTAACTTCCTGGAAGCAGCAGCCTGGAGGGCCTCCTAGAGAGTCTGCTCAGAACCTTTGTTCCCTCAGGACATAGCCCTTCCTTGCCTTTCTCCTTGGGTCTGCTTAGCCTGAACTACATGAGCTTCCAGAAAACAAAGTTTCTAGGTAAAGACTCAACATCAGTTTTCCATCTACAAGTAAGTAGAAATAGTTAAGGAAGAGAGAAGCATCTGCCTTGGTGATTATGCTGGTTCAAGCTCTGCATGATATCATATATATATTCTTCAACATGTTTTTCTAATAACCCTAAATAGTAGTAGTGAGAATAACTATTGTTGGAGAAGTTGGCCACACAAAAAATTTAAATTGTTGCTCCAACACCACTTTGCAGACATCAAGAAATAAAGCAATGACCAGAATCCAAAGTTAATATGATCCACAGATTGAATTGCCTAATCCTATGTAGCTTTATCAATAATATTAATATTATGACTATTTCTTTTCATAGAATATGTGAATATCATTCATTATACCTCCTCTTTAAGAAGGTCTCTTCTTTAATAACATCCTATGTCTTCCTCATGAATCCTAATCAAGTATTGTGGTTGATTTGAAAGAAATTTCAAACTAGAAGCAACAATAACTCTAGTTAGTTCACAAATGGAAAGTAAACAATGTATTTTTTGTCTGACCTTATATCAACCTTATATTACTTAATCCTGTGCCTTAATTTTAAGTAATAAAACTGCAATCTATATGGATACCTATAACTCCAGCATTATAGTGCAGACAGAAAGACTGCTGGACTTGCTGCCTGCCAACACAGCTCCAGTTTTAGACAGTAAGCAGTCTTGTAACAATGGAATAAGGAAGAAATTGATCTATCAAATCAGGGAAACCAAAATCATCTACCTCTGACCTCCACATGCAGGTACACAGGCTCGTGAACCAGCAGACACATGTGCACGCTTGTCAGAGAAACATATAACATACAGATGGAGAAAGGAAGGAAGGTAGAAAGAAGGGAAGAAAGGAAAGGAGGGAGAGAAGGAGGAATAGAGGAAGGGAGGCAAGAATGAAAAGGGGAATAAAAGAAACTGTACCAAAAACTTTATACGAATGATTAATAAAAGATGCTTCTGTGAAGATTTTTTAAATATTTGATATGCAGTACGAACTTCATATAATGCCACCCTTTAATTACTGAATAATGTCTAAGAGTATTCATATAGAAAAGTGTCACCTTGACTTTTGGGGGAACTGAAGTGAGATACACTATTTGTCGACTTGGTGGGAGGAGAGACAGTGGGCATACTATTCCACATACATGAGCATGCTACCTTCTCATTGAGCATGCTAAGCTCCACTCATCCTTAGGGACGTTGCGCCAGATATTCCTTCTGTGTAGGTCATTTTTTCCCAAAAATATTCATATGAGGAAATGAGGAATACCCTCATATCCTTGAGGTCTATGTTCAAATGTAATTATCTCTGTGAAGGCGTTCATTATCACTTTCGGTAAAGTAACACCTTGAATGTCACTCTTTATAGCCTTCGTTACTTGTCTCTGCTATTAAAACAGTCACTCCATGAACATAGAGCCCAGCACCTTGAAAATTACATAATACATAAGAGAAGTTTAATAAACATTTGTGGCAAAATCAACTAATAAGACAGCATACACATGGGAAGACCAATCTAAGATGATATCAAGACAAAGTTACCAATAGCTATCAAAACATGGCTACCATTCTCCCATCCTGTTTAAAACTCAGACAGCTAGTTGGGCAGTGGTGGTGCATGCCTTTAATCCCAGCATTCAGGAAGCAGAGGCAGGAGGATCTCTATGAGTTCAAGGTAAGTCTGGTCTACAAGAACTAGTTCTAGGACAGGCTCCAAAACTACAGAGAAACCCTGTCTCAAAAAAAAAAATAAATAGAAAAAAAAAAACCCAGAGAGCGAATCCAAGATTTTCTCTGATTGTTCTAATTTCTGCATAAAACAGTTGAATTGTTTTAGAGTCGTTACACATGCATAAAGTCTTCTGGCTTTGTCACTATAGATGACCTTATGCTCCAGGTAATTTGGCATCCTTTCTCCTCTCCAGACAAGATAATCCCAGGATTACAAATGCCAGTATGCTGAAAGAAGGACCCACTGTATCATTACACTCCCAGAACTAATTATATTGATGTGATTAATTATTGATACATCAAATTGTTTACCTAAAACCATTTGAGTCACAGAAATTTTCTTCAAAGTATTCCCATAATTTCTCCTGAGCTATCAAACAGGATATTGGCTCCTCCTGTGAGCATTGTGAACTCCCAAGGGCTCTCCGTTCATATACAAAATTCACAGCACATACTTGTCAATTAAGCGGAAGTCATGTGGGTGACCTCTAGCAAGCCTCTGTTATTTGAGTCTATATTCTATTGCCCCTTACAATGTCTGCTTCATATTGAAGACATTTGCTAAAAAGGAAAAGAAATAAGAAAAAAAAGAGAGCAGGGAACGGAAGAGATAGAGAAAATAGAAGAATGAGGGAGAGGAGGAAGGAAGGCCGAAGGGAGAGAATGACAAAATGAAGCATGGGGAGGAAGAGGAACCGTGTATCTGTAGATAAGGGCCCGTGCTGCCAGCTGAGGTCCTCTCCTGCAGCAGCAGAGCCATTCCTGGGACAATGACGTGGAAGGTCTTCTGTCACAGGTACTAACTACTCAGGACCGTTGTTGCTGGTATTTCCCTCCACCTTCCTGCAGATATTCGTACTCTAGAGTCCTCACAAACCAGGACACCAGGTCAACTCCCAAACTTGAGCCTGCTTCTAATCCCCTGCCAGGGCTAGGTAAACATAAATTAACCCACACCAATTTCCCATTCCTCAGGGCTTGGGAGAGGGGCCAGAAAGTTGCTTTCTAAAAGGTTCTCTCGCGGGGCCCACAGTTTACAATCATTTTCCTAGACACTTCTTGGAGCCAGGTGAGTTGGGAACAAGACATTTGTATCTAACACATTTCTCTGAAACTGTCTTCAGAGCGTCACTACGTTTCCTCTCCAGCCTTGTTAGTCACCATTCTAACAGTCACTCGCCCACTGACTTTAAACCTAGAACACAGAAGTAAGCAGATCACTGTGCTTGCCTCAAAGAAGAAAATACAGAAGAGTGCAGTCAGTCTGAAGCTTTTTGTTTACTGAGGTAAAACAATGGCTTGAGTCATCGAGATAGTAGCCGAGAGAGGACCATACCCTGTAAATGGTTCACAACAAGTCAGTAAAAAGAAAGCCACACAGAGAACACAGGCAGCTTTCAAAGCCTGTGTTCCTGGGTCCGAATCAGAATTCAGCTATGCCACCACACAACACCTAGAGGAGCGGGCAAGAAAACGCTTATTAGAGCTGTTTCAGGCACGCCTATTATTTGGAGAGCCCCGCTGAGCCACAGGGGCTTCGGAAAGGCGCTTCGAGCTCTGTCTGGCCACTATAAACTGGGGCCACTTGTATCACTGCTTTTTCCATGAGGAATTTAAGGGGTGTGAGTGCATCCTTTCCAACACTGCATTCCACATGTGACAAAACTGATCCAGCTGTTTGTCTGAAAGAAATTCCTTGCTGTCCTTAAAAATTAAAAAGCAAGTGGATATCCGTTCTCCAGGGGCAAGCCTCCAGCTGGAGCCTGGTAGAGGCAGTTGCGAAACAGCTTGCTCCAAAGGGCATCTCCTCTTGAATTCTTACCTCGCCATAAGGGGGTTAGCCCCATCTTGCTTTTTGAAATGGCAGATTCTGGATGCAAGGTGCTGGCTTGGCCCAAAGCTCTTGAGAAGTGTTCATCCACTACTGACCCAATGTCTCCCTGGAAATAAGTGAAAAGGACACAGCGAGAGTTAAGGTACTCCATCTCGGCAGGCTGGTCTTTCTCCTCCTCCTCATCCTCCTCCTCCTCCTCCTCATCCTCCTCTTGTTTGCTGGGAAGCGTGACTTCCAGAGAGTCCTGCATCTTGCTGTATACCGCTAACTTCTTCTGGGACAGAATAAACAAAACATAGTATCAAAGACAGTCTGTGGAAAAGCGTTAACTAGTTAACTTTTCACTTTTAAAAAAGAATCTAAATATTAACATATGTTTGCAAACTGATTCTCTGTCATCTGCTAAATTCCATCTTTTCCCTCCCCAAACCAGTTGCCTCCCTCCCACACTAAGAAAAAGTCTGTTATTCCAAATTTGACAAAGAAAGGGGATTATTATCAAATTGTATAATTTCAGTATGTCAGACAGCTTTTTTCCTTTTTTATTTATTGTTTTTTGCTTTTGCTTTTGTTTTAAACTCAGCTGTAACAACAACAACAACAAAAAAGTGATAGATTCCTTCCGAACGTTTTAATGCTTAATTTTTATTTACTTTTAAAAATTTAACGTACGGTAACATTCTACTTTAGGGCAGTGGAGGAGACATGAGAACGAACTGTCCAGGACAGGGTGGAGAAGAAAAAAAAATCTTTTCTTAAATGAAATAAACTAAAATCAAAACAGGAATGCACCATCTTATAAAAAGATTTGGCAGATGGACTGAACTCATTTCTCAGAAATCAAGCTGAAATGACGGAGTAAGTCTGTGTGAAGATCCATTTTACACGGACCATGTTTTTCATATGTTCCACTCACCATATTATCATAGGGGGAGAAAGAGTTTATTGTGGCCTACTGAAAATAAAACAAAATACTTGCAAGAATTAACTCTTCAAAGAAAAATGAGCAGAGTTTGTTATCCTTGAATATTTTAACATATGGTCATGCCTACAGTATAATCATTAATATATATTATCCAAGAACCTTTCCTAAAACCTCACATATATGACCTGAGTTGAATTTTATATTCCTATTACATGGTTAGTGTTGCTGTGTGCATCTTAAAGAAAGTAAGGAAAGCTGCCAACAGTCACAAAGTATATAACTGACAAAGACAACGCATAAGGAAGTAAGCAGCTGTAGATGTTCGTGACAACCATATTGGTAGGAAAGGGAACAACATCTACTATAGCAAAAAAGGCACTCAGGTAGTTATGACCAAAATTGTTCTTCTGAAGGGAAATTGGGTAGCTAGTTGTTATTCTTCTCACACCTGCTTGTCAAACATTTTCACTGCACATGGATGATCTAACGATTACCAACAACATCACTGAAAACGATGCATAAGTATACATTCCTGGTGGCCATATAAACATTCCATATGCACAGCCTATGGCAACAGTCAATACCTTATCCTGTTATTCCTCTTATTTCTGGGGAAATTATGCATGCTGGCAAAATGAGCATGAATAGCAAAAGCACATAATTCCAGAACCCTCAGTAGTTTTGATGTGTTGGCAACATATAACAGATTTGTTTCTCATGTAACCACTAGTTTGGAAACCAATAACCACCAATTGTAAGTGCATCTTCAATTATTCAATCATTTTCTTCTAACAACAAATATATTGTTCTTATTCCAGGTGGTTTCTGAAATGGGTATATAATGATGGGCTAATCATTATTTTGGAAATACTAATTAAAAATACATATAGCATTTTTATTTAAAATTCACATCAATGTGGTTTGTATTTTCCTATGAGTAGATAATTCATTCCATGTGAATACATGTGTCTTATTGAAGAATAGGTAGTTGTAATGCTGTCTGGTTTTATTCCTTATGATCTGGTTTGTTCAAATACAACTTCAAAAGTAAAACATTACGATAGGTTATGCAAACGCAGAAGTTTAGTTCAATGACTTCTAGTTTCAAATTTCATTATAAAATTAAACAAATGCTATGATTTATTGATCAAATCACAGTGCTATTTTTCTGAAGTCTTGCACATGTCCTGAAAACCTACATGGTGATAGCTACGCACAACTCTGTCTGGCTAGGCTGGCTTATTTGGAATACCACTTTTAAAGGAAATGAAAACTGATGCACAGAGCAGTTTCTCTGCTCAGAGAGTTCACTGTCCTCCACTCCTCCTGTCAGTGTCCTTCAGAGCCTCAGTTTGTGAGTGTGTGCTTTGCACACACCTCTCCCATGTCTTTATTTTAAAACTTATGTTAACTACCCAAATAAAGGAAAGGAATTGCCTGACTGCTAGATTACCAGCAATGGCCTCTTAAATGAATTAAATTAAGATCAAGCAAAATATTGGAAAACTATGAAATGACATAAACAAAAAAATGCTTTGTGGTAAGTGATAGCAATCAGAAACTATGCCCAGATCAACTGCTGGCAGCTGGATTTAAACTACAGCTTTTCAACTAAGGTTGCAGAATTTGGTAAATGCTGCATAGTTCAGGGGAGCTTTTTCTATCAGCTAGGGAATGGCTAACTACAAATAAATTAATATTTTAAATCCAGTATTTGTCCATAGGCAGTGCAGTAAGAAATAAACTAAGTCTTATGTCAAAAGAACCATCATTAGTCTAATTTGTAAAAACCGTTCTCTTATTGGTACATTCATTAATCGATTCTCTCCATTTTTATATTTCATACATAAACAACATGTTTCTACTTGTATAACTATGCATGACAAAATATCCCCTTTTGACACCGTGGATACTTGTAGCTCAATCAAAAATGAGTCTATGGTGTACCAACAACAGGACACACAAATGTTTATAATTCTACTTGGACTTCCCCTCCATATTTTGCTCAAACATTCATACTCTGTAGAGAAACTAATCGGATATTTACATTTCAACATGTATTTAGCCTCAAGATATTCCTGGTTAAAGTAAGAGTTTCAAAATGTCCAAATGGTCTGATAATTAACCAAACTACCAAGCTTGAATGTGCATACATGCCCTAATAGAAGCGACAGCAGGAAGGCAACAGAAGCACATCATTAAAACGTCATGCAACTTATACGCGACCATCACATCACCCAGCCTCTCAGACCTGAACACCAACCACTTTCTGACACCAATTCCTCATTCCTTTTCTTAAAACATATCCCTCACATGCACGTTAGCTATATTCTATTTGCATTTAGTCTTTATTCTTGCCTGCCATTTCTCCTAGCGATACATGTTTTTGTTGGGAAAATATAAATAAATCTTAAGGTTGAGATGGAATCTCAAAGTGTCAGAACAAAGATATGCAGAATCAAGATCAAAATGTCACCCAGTTTGTATAGTTTTCAAAATGCAGTCACTTCCTAGAATATATCCAAATGTCTGATAAGTACTCTTCTTACAAGATTGTGAAGAGTTGTTCCAATGAGTTGTGGCTAGAGAGATGGTTTGGTGAGTAAACATTTGCCAAGCAAGCCTGAAGAGCTGAGTTCAGATTCCCAGTACCCGTGTAAAAGCTGGATAGGCTTAGTAACCAGACTATAATCCCAGCACCAAGGAGGCAGTAACAGAAGATCATGGAGCAAGCTGGCTGGCCTAGAGCTACCAGACACCAAATACGTGAGCTCTGGTTCATGCAATAGCTCCTACCTCATCATTTAGGTGGGGGAATAATGGAGGAAGACATGCAAATTCAACATCTCCACATGCACTTGTGCATATATGCAAACACTCACTTACACACATGTATATCAACAATCATGCTAACACACACACACACACACACACACACACACACACACACAAAGTTGGTATAGGTAATACACATTGTTTTGGTACCACTACACAGTAGACGCCATTTTCCCGAGGTAATAGGATTCCAGTTTGGTGAAACAATTAAGGAGTTAGAAGCCAAAGCTGATGTCCACTTCCAAAGAAGAAGGGTAGAAAAGGGAAGGAAATTTGGCTTAGGCAGTGCAAACCCTAGTGATCACCTCAGAGCCTGCCATCAGGCACAACAGAAACAAACTTCAACAGGAATGTGCAGGGGAAGGATTTTGTCTGACAAGAGAAAGACTTCCAGGTCAGGAGCCAAATACCACTAAGTCCCCAAGGCTTAAGCCACAAAATGCCAAGTGCTTACTGTGCATGTGTGGAAAGTTTCTTCCTAAGGAAACAAAACTATTTTAATGAATCACTAAAATCACTGGATATTTAGAAAATGGTCCTAGAAATAAAATTCTATTGACTATCTCCTTTAAATGAAGTGTTTTGTGTTTTAAAAGAAAGAAAAGAGAAAGATTAGAATCTATAGAAAGAAACACTAGTCTATTTCCAAAGCATTAATTCCATAAGTCCAACCCACTGATCTTTTCTCATTTTTAGAAAT
Organism: Dicrostonyx torquatus; assembly: GCA_028555095.1. NCBI lineage: Eukaryota > Metazoa > Chordata > Mammalia > Rodentia > Cricetidae > Dicrostonyx > Dicrostonyx torquatus. Next base: position 514,221 of record JAQHUG010000565.1, on the reverse strand, counting down.
TTACTTCTAAGACATATCTTTAAATATCTTAGAGATTTGTTGAAATATCAGGGAATATGTGGCTTGATTGGTTTAAGGAAAATATGCCACAGAACTTCTCTGTCTTTATAAAAATTTTCAAACAAGATTTATTCATTTGTGTGTCTAAGTGTGTGCATGTATGTGTTTGTTTGTTAGTGTGTGTATTCTCATGAGCGTGTGCCATAATGTAATAATGTAAATACCTTTAGATGCTAAGCTATCTTATGCCCCATCTGTCTTTTGTTTTACTTATTTTCTCAATGTGCAAATATTTCCCAGATTACTCACAATTTACAAATGCAAAAACTTCTTTCCATAGCTAGAATCGCCTGACTAGTAAAGATCATGGGGTCAGATTCAATTTCTGTCTGTCTACACAGCATTCTCTGAGAAATCATGCCAGTGTTTCTGTAAGATAGGTATTCCGACTGAAGAAACAAATAGAAGCCAACAATACAGCATCACATGTTGACGAGGATAGCCTACAGGTTTTTTCGCGACATTAAGAAACTAGAATTAAAAACATCAGTAAGCTAGAGATGTAACTAGAACATCTGCCTAGAATTCAGGAAATCCTAAGTTTGATTCCTGATACCAGAAAGGAAAAATAATTTTAACTTAAAAAGGAAAACATATCAGAGATATAGGTACTAAATAATACAATGACCTTAATATATATTTCTTTCTAGATGACAATGTCAATTTTATAGAGACTATCTCTTAGGATAGATTTATACTACACTTGTTTCCAATCTTTCTGGAAATCCTATTTTGGAAGTATGAACAGAGCCAGCCAATAAGGAACTGTCAGTCGTAGTTCAGAATTCTGTGTTTGTTGTATTTGCTTATTTTCTTTTTCAATTATTTTCTTAATAGCAGGAAAGAACAATCCAAAACCATTATTACTCAACCTGATAGAAGTTGGAATCCAAAGCCCCAAATAAATCTAGCCATTATCAAAAATCTAACCTACCCACTCTAAGAATGAAAATTTTCTAGTTTTTACGATGTTCAAAAAAATGTGCCACAGGCTTAGAAGCAATTTCAAAATTTGCATTCCCAAAATATTTTAAACTGTGATCACATCATTAGGGAATGTGTTCTTTCTCAAAGCAACTACTTTGAATGAAAGAAGTTTCCGATGTAACATTTCTGCTATATTTGTACAAACTTTTAACTAGGCTTAGGATATAATCTCTATTACAATTATTGTCATTCATTCGTTCATTCATTCATTCTTACATTGTGTCAGTAACTTTGCAAACACTTTGATATGCATAATAAAAGGTTCAGCCAGGGCCAGAGCTAAATCTGATCACATAGTTGGAAAGGCCTTGTTAGCGAAGCAATAGAGACTGTCACTGTGGTTTATCCCTGTGGTAAACTGTATTATTTTTGCAAGTATCTAGTATTCCAAAATTTGAAAATAAGGCAAGCAAGGTAACAACATTAGGCTAGCTATGAATTGTTTTCAGCTTTCTATGGAGGTTCACTTAGCAAAACAACGTTAGAAACCGAAAGGACATGACTTGACCAACAGTAATTCCAGAAGTCTGAGCAAGTAACCGAACCTGAGGAACCTTAGCTGCCACTATGAAGATGTGGAATTCTGACTTGATTAGTCTACAGGTCTCATAATAAACACATGTGCATATAATTAGAATGTATATTCTAATCAGCAGCATGTTGAATCTGTAGACAATATTCACACTTGTTGTTTTTGTTTTTGTTTTTCCATATTGGCTACCTCTTCTGATTTTACAGGATACTAGCCATGAAAACCTCATTTATTTCCAGCTGTCACCTAGCTCAGCTCCCAGGAATTAGCTATGGTGCTCCTTTTATCTATAGCCACAAAAACAAGAAAAGAATACATCTTTGTAGCCCTCCTCAACTCTCAAGGAAACGTGATCTGGAATTCACACACACACACACACACACACACACACACACACACACATACACACAAATGATATAGATGGAAAAAGAAAGACACCTGTTGAGTTTGTGTCATCTTCTCTTTCTCTTAATTTTGGGAAATGGGTAGAAAATAGTTGAGTTTCCCCTGTTCAGACTATACTTGTAAATTACTGGCATAAATCTAAAATCCACTGACCTATCCACAAATATGACATTTATGAGTTGATCTAACAACAGCTGTGTGGGTCTAGTAGTTCAAGGCACTTTTTGGGTCTGCCTAAATGAGTCGTCAAAGCACAAAACCAACTGTTTAAAAAGGTGTGCTTTAAAAAATTCAGAACACAGTCTTGTCCAAAATGACTGCCTTTGCTGGATATCATCTACTACAGAGCACTAGTTGTTGAAATGACGATACTAAGAATCGACTTCTAGAGACAATACTCTTTTTTTTTTTTAATTAACTCTACTTCTGGTTGTATGCATTCTGGGATTTAAAAATAAGGAAAGTCACTAGAAACAGGCCCTGTGGGTATGAGATTCAGCTCAGCAACACATTTTGGAATGACAGTCCTCTACCTAACAATTTCACTTCAGGACCTGCCCTAGGCATCACGAGCATAATTGCTTTTGTCTCTTGGAAAATTCTCTTTGCACAGATGGTCCAACAGGGTTAGTTTAGTGTCTCACCTGCAGCACCGTCAAGAGATGTGGAGCAAAGGAGCAGGACTCCCTCCCTGAACACCACTTTTGATGTGAGTCCTTTCCGCACCACTTCAAGCTTTGTGGAGAATCTACCAAACTCTGGGTGAATGGTGCTCCTTGCATGTTGGGCAACTACGTTTTTATTAGATTTCTAGCAGTACCACTTTCTAGTGGTTGACTTCTAGGTGAATGCGTCCGTGTGTGCGATTTTGTGACTTTCCATCCCACCCTCTCTGGTGTCTCTGCAATCTCCATTCTGAATCATTTTGCTTTGTCAATACTTTGGTTACTTTAGAGCTTAATTATTTCTCTCTGTGTCTTCCTTTTGCTGGGAAGTTACTAGGAACATGAAACTCCGGACAACTTAAGCTTTTAAGGCTTTGCTGTCAAGTTAATTTGTGTATCATGGAATTATAGAGGCTGCTCTTTTTCAAAGAAGTCATGTATAAATCCTTACAAATATACTTAAGTCCTTGCTTACAGTTACAAAGAAAATAAATCTGGAGCCTTAAATAATTTGGCTGTGTAATGAAGCTATTTAGATTAAAGCTGAATTCGTATCTCTGAATGAATCTATTGCTAGGTTTGAATGCCAATAAAACTGAGGCACATTAACATGACAGTTAATGCCACTGGTTGCATTTTATTTTAAATAAACTAAAGTTCCTTTGTTAAGTGGGTACACAATTTCTTTAAAAAGTATGTAACATGGAGAGGAAAACTCATTAGCAAAATACAACGGTTTGCAAAAAGGCTTTGACATTTCTAAACTTTAAAAAGTACACTACCAAGGACTTGGATAGAATACCAAGCTCCAAGGCCAAAAAATCCACTGCATATTAATCTTCTTTATCAGAAAAGTTGATTGGGGTACTAAAGACAAAAAAAAAAATAACCTGTTGTGCAATAAGAGGGGAAATGCATGGGAAACTTCATGACATGGTAGGAGGGTGTTACTCTAGGAAAAGAGATCTCTGGTCCTGACTCTGTTACCAATGAGCTTGAAATTTTTAGCCTGGAATTTCAACCCTAAGGGCCTGAATTTTCCCATTTACAATATGCTCCCCACCCTCTAGGATTTTTCCATGTGAGAAACAGTATCTCAGAGTCATTTTGTAACTTAACCAATATGGCAGAAGACAGACAATGAGTTTGAAAACCTCCTTACAAACATTACTGGAGTTTTGCCTTCCAAAGAAACTTTTGCTTTTTTCAAAGAGATGTCCTGTGAGCATTTTTGCCCAGCTGCTGTTCGTGAAGAAAAGAAAGTAAACATGTTCTAACTTACAGGAAGCTGAAAATGACTATTTAAAAAAAAAATCTCTATAAAGGTGGAAATTCATCTACTGCTCTCTGTGTTTGTCATTTCTCCCGAAAGTCATGGTTTCCTGATTTAGCATTCTTAATATGGGAGAGGATTTAGACAACAGACTGTCTGCCTTTAAGATGAGAAGTCCACTGAGTATGAAGGGAATCTATGATTTCAGATCGTTGCCCTCAATTTTTCCTGACACGTATTTCGAAACTTTGTGCTGTTTCCTACTGTCACTGGTAGAATACAAGCACATTCCTTTCTGTTCACGTTTTGCAGTGTCATCAGCCTGAGAGCATGTGCTGAGACTGAGTCAAGGCTGCTCCCAGGGAGATATGGAGGAGGGCTGTCTGGAGGCTAGGGAGAGATGGTTAGACTGCAACTGGGCTGCTCAGAGTGGCTCAGAGTTCCGGCTCTGCAAAGTTCACTGGAAGACTCAAGTCCAGCACACAGTTTCTAGGAATTAACTCCAAGGATCATAAATTTAATCCTCAGACATTTGTAAATTGGTTTGATTGATTTAACTGGAGTAAGACACTGTAGTGCAGCAGTTATATGCAGATTATTAGGCTTTTAAAGCCCTCAACTCCTACCTACCTACACCTACAATGGGTTCAATCAAAAAACCTAACCTTAAAGCTTTCCAATTTAGAGGGAAAGATGGTAATTCATATGGATGGAAAATAAATTTCTTTCACTTCTAAAAGGAGTTTTCAGAAAGGGGAAATCTACCGAGCTCAAGATCAATCATAACGAACTATTTTAATATACTAATGTGGTAGGGTGTGTGTAGTTTAGTGATATACTGCTTGCGCATCACAGGTAGATGAGACTCTGCATTTGATTCCAGAAACGAGTAAAAACCAACATACAAAAACTTTAGATAACCAGTTTTGAAGGGAGAGAGCAACTAAAGGATACATAAAGGCAATTCAGTACACAGGTAGCATAAAATACCAACATCCTCATTCCCAGGACTTACTTCATGAATGACCATTATGTTTTATAGATTACACTGTCATTTTTTCCTGTTTCTTTTTCCTCCACAATGAATCAAGTGTTGTTTGTTTTTGTTTTTGTTTTTGTTTTTGTTTTAATGCAGTAAGAGTTGTAGTCCTCATATTTGTCCCCCAAGCAAGATGCTATTAGGGGTCAAATCCCAAGTATGAAGAAAACAACCTTCATGGATAATAATGATAAAACCTTATGGAATGCAAAAACAACCCAAATATGTATTCTCAGATGACTGCATTAGGGCCAAGTCAATATTAGTCCCGCTTCACCCACGCACTGCGTAGTCTAAAAATGTTGTCAGGCTGATAAGAATTTCCTGACTTATTCTTTCTTCCAATAGAAAATATAGGTCATCAAAATAAACTCCGACAGTGAAAGAACAGTAGCGACACTTTCGGCTCTCTCTGGTCCATTAGCCAATAAGAGTCAAGTAGTGTGTTTGCTGGAGAAAAATTTAAATATCAAATAAGCCAAATAGCCAGAGAATTATGAAAGTTTCTATATACACCTCTCAACTAAACCCTTCCAGTAAACTCAGCAAACGTCTACTTAAAAGACGTCTATAGAAGTTCAGACTATAGCAGAAGCTGGGCATTGTGTAATGTCTTAAAGCAGACAGTTTAGACTCTTCTGGTATTTTATTTTTGATTCATTTGTCAACTTGTTGATAGTTTTAGCAAAAGAATGAAATTTGGGGTGAAACTTAAGGCTATCACAAAATAAGATAAGGTGCTTGGAGCTGGTTCTCAGTGCAAACTAGCTCTTATGATTACTGACTTTCAGTTTGTCTAAATCAGCTTTGGTTTTTTTTTCCCCTGAAAGAGTATTACAGTGTTGAACTCGACTCCTGTTTCAGTGGAATTTATTTTGTAATTTCACAAGAGAGAACCTTATTCAAAACTTCTACTATTCCTGACTTTTTTCAGAAGAGAAAGTTATCTTCCTGAATATTTAAAAACATCTCGGTCTGTTGCTCATCCACATTCCAACTGATAATTGAAGGCCTCTACTGCATCAGTGATGGAGCAATGGGTGTTAGTAACACCCATAGTCTCTTTGCCTCCCTTGAACCTACAATAGCACTATTTTGTATATGTCAAAGAAAACATGAGCAGCCCCAATGTTTTCATTTGTCATCCTTGACCACAAAATTAAAAAAAAAATGCTTGTGCATCTCTCCCATCAAAAATCATTTCGCTTTGAAATGGTAAAGTTGTCAAATGTTAAAGTAAATAAATTAATTAATATTAGCAAGAAAGTGGGCTCTTCTCGCTTGTCTTCTGTTGGTCTTCATTAAGATGGACTGTTTAACGGTGAGTCATGAATTTGTGCCCTATCAGAGTTAGCTGAATTTGACAGCCACTACATTTTAAACATAGAGTAATAGTCTCTTTCTCAACAAGTAGCCCTGTACATGTAGAAAAACGACAGAGGCAAAGGAAAAATAGGAATTCGAAGGTCAGATTCCTTCAAGGGCCAAACCCTGAAGGCCAGAATAAGACAAACAGTTCCTAAGAAATGAAAAAAGTCAATAAATTCTGTAAATCATTATTTTTCTAACTATATCTAGCTTACTTTTACGTTTCAATGAAATTAACCTATTCCAATCCCTGTAGTCCAGGAAGGCCTCTGTTTCAGTCCAGTACCTTGCCACACACACATGGCTTACTGTTCTTACGGTAGTGCTAACTAAATTTTGGTGCGCTTGCTATATGGCCGTAGAGTTCCACTCAAGGATCCGTGGTGTCACGTTTTCCAGTGTCTACTCTTTCTTATCATCTCCTAGTTGCCAGGTCCTTTTTACTGACATTTTAAATGTCTTCTCTGGGTGGAGCCCAGGAATGCAGATACTCAAAGCTACCTCTGGACCGAGAAACAGGTCCGCTGATGCACACCAACAAGCCCCGTGCTTTGTTGGGGAATGAATGAAGAGCCTTTTGGGCAACCACGTCATCTAAATCACAGTCCTGGTGAGAATCGCAACGGAAAAATTCTAGAAACACTCAGTGTGTCTTCTATCAGACCAGAGTTCCATCCTAAAAGTCTCAGAACGAAGATTTCATGAGCTCTTCTCCCTTAGTGGTACACTTCCCCTTTTCAATTCAGAAAACAAAGTAGTCGGGTTAAAAGTTTACTCACGCAGTCCTAAAACAGATGCCTCTGGTGAGCTTCAAAGAACTGAGTCTTAAGGACCAGCGCAGCTAGGAGCAACAGCCTCAGAGTCCAGGTGACACAGTTCAAAGAAGCCCCCGGCCAGGTAATGCCTCTCCAGGCATCCTGGCCCTGCCACCTACAGTTCTGCCCTTCGATCTTTTTCTTTCTGTGGCTCCCCGCAGGTCCCAGAGCATCCTCCGTGCCTCGGGTCCCAGCGGGACAGAGCTAAAGCCCCACACCGATACCGGGTGCCCCTCGTCCCCGCCCCCGGAAGGCTGCCCGGCCGGTGACTCACCTGCTGGCCAGGTTGGGACGCCGGATGATAGCAGGCTGTGGGGCAGGTTGCAGCTGCCACAGGGTTGGGCAGATACTGGGGCGCTCCATACGGCTGGGGGTGATACATCACCTCCGCACAACTCATGGCAGCGGGGCCAGCGGCGGCCCCGGAGTCGCCGCGGTTCTACGCGCTGGCGCGAGGGGCGCCACCGCCACCGCCGCCGCAGTTGCTGTCCGCGTCGCTGCTCCTGCTGCTACTGCGGTGAAGGCGGGTCCTCGGCGGCCTCGGGCTCCACGCCGGGAGCGAGCTCTGGAGGGGTTGGCAATTAGCGGCGGCCCATGCGCGGGCACCTTCATTTTCAGCCCCTCCGGGTGCCCCCTCCGCTTGCGCTTATATAGCGACGGGACGACGCTGCCGCCCGCCCCGCGGCAGGAGCATGACAGCGTTGGGCTCAGTTGGCGGAGGCACCAGTGGCAGCAGCAAGTACCGCAGCGCCAGTCACAGCCGCAGCAGCAGCCGAGCCACCGCTCGAGCTGCCCCAGGAGCCGGGCGATGCTTTGCATACACACAATGCACGCCCGGGGCTCGTCCTATCACCAGCTCAGGCGGCTGGGCGAGGACCGGGAGGCGGGGGCAGGAGAGCCGGAATGTGGGGAGGCGGGGAGCTTCCCTCCCCAGCACTCAGGAGCAGTTTATCTGCAAAGTTCCACCAACTACAGTCCACAGCGGGCGAGTCGCCCAGCAGGGGGACCCTGGGGAGGGCGGCAGCGGATTGGAGCGAAGTTTGCTGCCCTCTCCGCCTCCCACCGAGCGATGATGGTGGGAGGAGATTGGTATGCGAGAGGCTCCGCGCCCACAAAACTCTGCGGGTCCCCACCCAGTCTCGGTCACCTGGCTGCTGGGCCAGGGTTGCCCAAGTCTTAGGAGCTTTTTCACGGAGCATCAAGTCCAACGCTGATTGAACAAGAGCAAAGAAAGGTCAAGGGTAAAGAGAGTTATAAAGCAGGCCAGGGTTAAAATACAGAATTGGGTCCTACGTTAAAAAAATAAATAAATAAATAAATCGAAATGAAAGTTAGTATTGCCTTGAGTGTCCACAGGCCAAGAAAGCGTAATTCCCTTGCCGCATCTTCACTTGAAAGGCACATGTTTGTGGACTGTCATCCTGACAGGATGTGTGTCCTTTTCTGGCATTTACCGACTGACTTGCATTCAGCAAGAGAATAATTGGTGAGTTATTTGACTGCGATTTAAAGGTGTTTATGTGCAAATGGATTAAAACTTGCAAAAATGAAATAAAAACTCTATTTTTAAGAATATTATTATACTCCAGTATGATCATAAAATCTAACTCAACCTTTCCCTCTCTGGCAAATGGAAAATTTTGTAAGAGAGACCAAAAGGCATAGTCTTTTTTTAAAGGAAATGTCGCTTTGGATATCAAATGCATTAATGTTGTCATCAAGTAAAACACACGCACACACACACACACACACACACACACACACCAAACTTACACTCTGAAGCCATTATACCCTGCCACCACCACCTCTGTATCTGGAACAGCTACTCAAAGAGGTGATATGCTGTCCGCGTCGCTGCTCCTGCTGCTACTGCGGTGAAGGCGTACAATTATTTGCGTACACATAGCTGTACCACACATGCACTCACACAAACTATGATTGTGTTTGGTACTTTTATATTCCATAACAGGTTTTCTTTATCCATTCATTATTTTATTAACTGAATCTTAAAATACAATTATTAAGAGGTTATGTTAGTTCAGAGTTCACACTGTGTTCTTTCTCATGGGAGATTATGCCTATCAAAGAGATACAGAAGAACTTGCTTTATATGTTCATAACTCCTTTGTCCCAAATTGATGTGCCTTGGTTAGACCCTTTTCCTGTGATCCACACTCATTGCTTCTGTCCAAGAAGCTCCACATAGTACAGAGCCATAAGAGCATCCATCTACTCACATCCCAATTTAAGCGTCTTTTTCATTTCTACCACAGAGAGTGAAACTCCTACCTCTCAGTTATACTGGGAGTACCAGGGAAGCTCCCAGCATGTGTCTTCTCAAAGTGCTTCCCCATGGGCTCTAACTTTAGTACATCCTAAATTTTACATTCCTTCTAATGCTCTTGGTCTCCTGCTTATCTCTGTTGTAATTCTTAGTTCATTCAGACTTTCAGATGAGGTTCATTACTGTTTTCCCAGACCCATAGTCAAACATCTTTAGACCTAGTCTTCAGGACCCACATTCCACAGATGATCTAGTCTCAGGAAATCCAATGGAGGCCTGGAACTTTCTCACATTTTTGAAAGTAGTGTCTCACATTCCATAGTCCCAATTCTGTAACCTCGACCTCTGACTCCTACCTTTACCACCCTCTCTGCACTCAAACAAATCTCTGAATTATTTTTAAGAAAGAACATGGCTCTAAAACTCTGCATTTGGATTGGTTGTGATTTTCTGTAGGGGTTTTTGGTGTGGGAAGTCTTTCTGTATATGTGCTGATTTTATTAGTTAATGAATATAGAAGCTGCTTTTGGCCAATAACTTAACAGAATATACCCAGGATGGAATATATACATAGATATAGATATAAATAGAGATAGAGATAGAGATAGAGATAGAGATAGAGATAGAGTAGGTGGAGTCAAGGAGCTGCCATGGAGCAAGCAAAGAGGAAAGACACAAGCTGCAAGCTGGAACCTTACAGAAAGGCCATGAGCCTCATGGTAAAATATAAAATAATGGAAATGGGTTCATTCTAGATGTAAGAGATAGCTGGCAATATGCTTAAGCTATTGGCCAAACAGTATTGCAAATAATATAGTGTTTTGTGTGATTATTTTGGTCAGGGGTTCTGGGAAATGAACTACTGGGCAAATGTGTGGCAAAATTTCCTTGTTGAGGGATAAAGTCATACTTATCTGCGTATATGAGGACAAAGTTTTATAGATTGTTGCTAGGGTTTATGCTAGTTTAGTAAAGTAAGGGTTGTAGATTCTTCTCCAAGAACGATGGGTGTATCTACAAAACACTCCTACAACCTTAGTGTTGTACTGAGGGTGAGGGTTGTGTTCCCAGCACCTGAGAGGAACACGGGCCCTTTTGTTCCGTCCCGCCCGGCTCGCTGGTCCCACGGCCACACGGCCTGCTTTTGGCCCTGGTTAGCATATACATGGGATAATTACACACAAACTGGATTCATTTAAACACTCTGCCTGGCCCAGTAGGTTTAACCTATTAGTCTTTAATCTATTAGTAGTTATACCTATTAGTCTAACCCATATTTAGAAATCTGCGTGTCACCACGAGGTGGTGGCTTACCGAGGAAGATTCTAACCTACATCCATCTCAGGCCAGAGGATCATGGCATCCTCACACTTCCTTCTCTCTCCGAACTCTGTTCTGTCTACTCCACCCACCTAAGGGCTGCCTTATGAAAAAGCCAAGGCAGTTTTCTTTATTCAACCAATGAAAGCAACCCAAATACAGAAGAACCATCCTACACCACTATAGTTCAGGGAACATTTCAAAAGAAGGAGCGGAAAGATTGTAAGAGTGCGAAGATCAGAGACTTTGCACCCATAAAGTCTCAGCAATATGATTGCCTGGGCAGGATCTGGGCATGGGTGACACCAGTGGATATGCCAAAATGGACAAGAAAACTCCAGGAGGCTATGAGGCTCCAACCTTACACAAAGAACCATAGGAAACAGAGGACAGTGGGAGGCAAGAGAAGTGGTCTTCCCCAGAGAAAGGCATACAGATTGGTTGTCCAGTATCAAATGGTTAGTCTTGAAAACATACATACTACCGAGTTCTATGGACTGAGCAGCAGGTTATTTAGAAATAACCTAGTGTGTGTGTGTGTGTGTGTGTGTGTGTGTGTGTGTGTTCATGAAATAGCAATTAGTGGAAAGAAGAGGCCATGAATTTGAAAGACACTGGGAAGAGCATATGAGAGATATTAGAGGGAGGGAAAAGGAGGGGAAATGCAATTGTTATAACCTTAAAGTGGGGAGGGGTGGAGAAAGAGCTTGGTGTCTCCTACTACCATTTCTCTTCAGCAATCCACCCCCATCTTCCACACTTGCTAACTCTTCCCAGTTCCCAAAGGATTCATATCTTAAAATAGTCAATGCTGAACATTTTAACGTCTCCCCATCACAGCCTCAGCTGCTTCAGTGCAAGAACACATGAATCCCAAAAATGCAATGGTTGGCTTAATAATCATCTATTGTATAAGGTATTTAAAACAGAAAAAAAGAAACCTCAGAATAATTTACAAATTAGAGAGAGATGAGAAGGCACATGGGATCAGTGAAGATTATAATGTGGAGCATGGTTTCAGACTGTTCAAGTTTTCTCTTATGTGAAAAATGAGAAAGTCCTTATATTGTGAGAAATTTTAAGACCAAGAAGACCAAGTAACTGAAGTAGAGCAAGAAGCTTGCATTCAAGAGCATCTTTCCCTCAAGGTCAGACATCCTGCCCAGCAATCTTAACAGCTCCAGCTTCTACTTCAGTACCATGATGTACCTTAGTTAATTAGATTTTGCAGAATGATATGCTATATATCTGTTCCTTCTACAGGGCAACTACTGAAACTGATTGACTCATTTATTCCAAAATTGAAATTTAAAGGTGTTCAGCATGTGTGTTGTCTAATAATATGAAACCTGAATATATTCCAAACTGCTATGCCTTCTGTGTGCTTTAGTATGTGTGGTGGCTTGAATATTTAGTTAGTGGGGAGGGGAATTCTTTGAAAGAATTAGAAGGATTAAGAGAAGTGTCCTTTTGGTGGCAAATATGTCACTGGGATTGGGCTTTGAGATATAAAGTCCATGCTGGGTCCAGTAGCTCTATTTGCCTGCAGATCCGAATGTAGCTCTCAGCACTGCTCCAGCACCGTGCCTGCCTTCATGCTTCCATGCTCCCCACCTTGATGAAAATGGACTAAACCTCAGAAACTGTAAGCTCCCAATTAAATATTTTCTTTTTATGAGTTGCCAGGGTCATGGTGTCTCTTCACAGCAATAGAACGCAGACTCAAGACAGTGTGTTATAAATATTCACAAAAGGAAAGGATTTTTTTTTACTATAAAAGGCCATTTCTGGATGTGTTTGCCAAATATTCTTACAAGGAAATAATTCTTTGGTGATATTTTATTTCTATTTTCTATTGATAACAGAGAAAATTAGTATAAAAGTAAATTATGTCCAGAATTAGAATCTAGATGAAGAATGGATCAGAAAGTAAGAAAGAGAAATAAGTTAAGCAAAACAGTAGTGTTCACTGGCTTGTTAATAAAACAAGTAAATAAAAAATAATAAATGAATAGGGTGACTCCTGTTAAGAAATTCAAAGTGTCATTGGTTTATAACAATTTCTTTCATAGATTGACAAGCCTGTGGTCTGATGCAGGTCTTCTGGAGGCTGGGAGCAGAACTGACACTGAAAGAGACCGAGATCTCTGAATGCTTGGGTCAACTGATTTCCACCATGTACAGTAAAGTGCCTGAATAAATAAAACATACATGATTTATATGGCTGTGTACATTACAGGTGACCATACATATTCAGACATGTTAATTCATGCAAACACATGAAGGGATAAATACATCTAAATCAGGCTTATGATATGCTCAGGACAAAGGCATGTAGTTTACCGAGTCATTCAGAGAAGAGAATTCATCCTGATCACTAGGGCACAGCTTTTCATCACTATTATATTCAGCTGTCATAATTAGATTAAAAACACAGGATAGAGTGCGATCGTATAGATTCCTAGCTAATCATGTTCTGCATAGTTTACTTCTCTGTTTTCTCACCTTCTGTGGGCATTACTACCCATGCTTCTCCCTGAGTTCTGATGTAGCTATCTGAATCTTCCCAGCCTTTCCATATCCCAGCCACTGCAGTGCTCATAAAGATAAATGACTATCAATGTTTCCAATTTTCTTATTTGAGGTCCATATACTTTTAAGCTTTATCAAATTTCTAGGAATTTTTAGATGAATCTTATGAAGACATTTCCCCAAACAAATTTGAGGGGGACAGACAAGCTGTCGTGAATTTCCCCAATATCTATTGGGATAAATCAGCATAAAGAGTAGGGAGACATTTTGTCTTAGTAATGACAACCAGCCCTGCCTTGCTTGATACCTCTCATTGGTTTGAAACATGAGCTCCTCTTGCCTTGGTCCCCAGGGTTGCCAATGCCATGCCTAACTAGAGTATGTTATTTTATACAGCAAAGGGCAGCCAAGATTGTAGAAAAATTAGCTTGCTAATGAGTAGATCCTAAAATAAGATAACCCTGACCATCTGTGTAGAATCTATATAATTATCAGGGGTCTCAAAAGAGGAAGGCATGGCATCGGAGTTAATACCATATTCATGAAAACTAGGGGGAAAAACACTCTACATGCAATTACTGACTTTGAAGGCAGAATGGACTCAAGAACCAAAGATTGTAAGCATTCTGCAGAATCTGAAAAGGCAAAGAAATGGACTCCCCCTAAAAGCTCCAGAAAGAATGAAGACATTCTGACACCAATGGTAAACAGAAAATCTGGACTTCTAACCTCTGAAATCAAAAATAAAAGCATGCATTATTTGATGTTACTATGTTCATAGTAATTGGTTATAGCAGCAATGGGAAAATAATATAATAATTTCATGGGGCAGGCGATGCTTGCAGGGATGGCCATGGATAGGCACAATAAGAAAAGAATTGGTAAGGGGAAGTGTAAGAGTGTTGAAATCATAATAGCACAGAAATTAAAACTTGTATGTAAAACAATAAGACTTTTAGTTCATTGTCTTTCATAGCACATGCCTTAAGTGTTCTCGATAATGTTCAGCAACGAAGACAATTCTCCATTATTTCTGCTCTTTTTCAAGGATTGCCTCTGTCTTCACCGTTCTCATATCCTTCAAGTTCAGTTTTCTCTTTCTCTATTTTCATTTACTCTTCTATAACATCTCGCTACCAAATATGTAATTGACACAATGAAAAACACAGAGTTCACTGTTTGAACCCCATCTAAACTCATGGATACTGGTATCTAAAAGTAATCTATCCTTCAGTTTCTCTTCCCCTCACGTACCTCCATGAGAGTTTGCTATCTTACTCTGTTTTCTTACATGTTAGCTAGTCTTCCTCAGTATTCTGTTACTCACTGCTTTTAAATTTTATACATTGGATTCCTTAGTGTTTTGTCCTTTCTCATCTTACTCTATATTCTTTTTTTTTTCTTACTCTATATTCTTACAACCACTTCCAACCACTATTCCACTCAAATCACTTAAAAATGTTCTTCAAGTCCAGAATGTTTCTCCTGGTCAATGAATTGTGAGAATTCATTTTAGATGGCTTCACAAATTAATAGCTAAAACAAGTGAAGGCGTACATATTCTAAATTACTATTTTAATTTTTTTTGCATATTACTAATTCATTTTGGATTCTTATTCTGCATTTGTTTTAAATTAACATTGAAACTTTCCTTATTCTCTGCAAACAAGCTGAATATGCATTTACTATATTCCCACAAGTACAGCACATCATATAACAGCTAGTATTGAAAAGAAATGTCCTGTTGAGTTGATGACTAGATGAAGCATTTATTCTTGTTAAGAAACCATGTGCTAATTAAATATGCAAGTTACAAAATCACACCAGATTTGTAAGATCAAAGGACAATGTAAGAGAAATAAAGGGGAATTCAGGTCCTTTATTTCAGTCTTTGATGGTGGCAAATCTATAAATTTTAATGCTATTAAATACAGTATTTCTTGTCATTTCCAATACCCTCTTATAACTTTGTGGTAGCAGTAATATTATGAAAGCCTCAGTGTAGATTAATGTGCAGTGTTACCAAAACTTAAAGAGTAAAATCCAAATGAGATTGAACATCAAAATATCAGGGTATTTTCCTGTCACAAATCTATCTTAGAAATTTCTGAAATATGCAAATGTCTAAAATAAGATCTATCCTAGAACACCTAAAACCTATTTTTAAATGTAATTTTCAAGGCTTTTGAAATGTCCTGAAATGTTGAAAATCCATAAGTCAACCACACAGACCAGTGATTTGAATGACATTCCAGTGTTTAGAAGCTGTAAGAATCAGTATGGCCCACATGCTGTGCTCTGCATTATTCTGGTCTCTTCCTCCTAGTAAAATTTAATATTTCAGCCTGTAACATTTTAGATCATTTATGCTAGCGTTTCTGAGACAAGCGTTCCTGAAAAGATTCTATTTGTATTCTGAGTTGGGCTGGTGTGTTTTGCCTGATGACTTTAACACATTGAAATTCCTTTTTGTTACTGACTCCTTGAGAAATATATAACTAGCACAACACAGGTAGTAGTTCTTACTTGAAGTCCTATGCTAAAGTTGAATTTCCTCATTAATTAAACCTCATTAATTAATAGTAGTGCTTTTTAATCCTTATTGTATTACTTGTTAACTGAGAAGTTAAGCTTTAAATATTTCTGGTTGGGCCAGCAGAAGCATATAGGAATTACCAACACTGCACACTGTCACTGACACATTTGGGTGTTCAGCCAAAGCTTATGCCCATCCTTCCATTGCACCTCCGTTTATTACTGAAGCAGCTTCATAAAACACAATTTGTCATCTCTGCTAAGTGTAAATATATATGCATATATATGGAAATTTTATTAGAGTTGAATGATTCCACAGCCCTTTTCATCTGATAATATTTGCAGATATTTAGAAATAGAAGAGTCTAAGATGGAGAATAGTATCTGAAATAAATGAATTTCAGATACAACTAAGCCTGTGCATGAGAAGGCAAGCAAAAAGTAAGAGATTGACCATGTGGATTAACCTGATTAAACAGTTTCACAATTAAAAACATTTAAAATCGCAAATCCATCTAATGAGTATTTAGGTAACTTCCTTTTTCTATATGCTGTCAAAACTTACATGTGAACAAAGATTAGTCCAAACAACCACTTCTTGACTATGTAACAAATCTTTACTTCCATGCCCACTTTGAGATTGTTCTTGTTCCTTTGGTGGTAATGACAAATCTAGGCTAATTCAGTGACATTCTTCATGCTGTCTCTGATAAGTAGATGTATTCGCATGAAGCCTGGGCAGGGTATGAGCCTGGTTCTGCCTGTGGAATGGAACAAGGCTAAGTAGGCCAGGGAGGATTAAACCCTTGATCTTGGCATCATTAACACTATGTTCTATCCCACCAGGCTAACTAACCACAGACAAAGACCAATTGAACTAATAAATCGCAGCAGCCAGAGGGATCTGGTTTGAATTTATTTCTCATTTTTAATACATTAGTTTTATAATTCGATTTAAATATTTTAGAATAAATGAAGCCAAAGGTCTATGTTGCTGTCATTCAGAAGAGAGAAAGCAGAGAGAAAAACTACCCACACAGATTCTTACCAGGCCATTGGACAAGGTGACCCTGGGAGCTGCACTCTAACTCTGCACAGAAGATGTCAGGATAGAACAGAGAGAAAAATCATCATATTTTAAAAAATGTTAAGTTAGTCAAAACAAGCTTTGTATTTAGAGAAAACTTCCTAAATTGACTCTGAAACTCAATAACTTTTACGGAAATAAAATAACATTCCTAGCAATTTCCAGATTTTCTTGTGTTGTGTTTGTTTGTTTTAGAAGAGGAAATGTGTATGCATCTTTAGATTCTAATTTCAACCCGGCCACTCTCTTCATCCTCAGTATAAAGATAGGACACAGAAAGGAAACTTCAGCACCACTGTTGTGCTGCTCTGGGTACTTAGTAGACGTTCAGAACGCCGCCTACTTCCAGTCGCCCATTTAAAGTTACACGTTCTGTAGGAGAGAACTTGGAAACTAGAGATCCTCTATATCATCATAGGCTCTATTGCCTGCACCTTATATTTAGATGTTTGATTGTAAGAAATTAATGTTTTTGTTCTTTATGTTGCTCTGATCATTTCAATTATAACTGCCTCCCTTATGAGAAGGAAACTTCCACGAGGGAAAAAGTAGAGTTCAATACTTTGTTAGTGACTCGCACAGCACTACACGTAGGTAGAGAGTGTAAACCTGCCAAGTTTCATTTGAATTTACTATGATGTCTAATCTGTGGAATTGTTAGTCCATAAAAGGTTGTATGATGCTCTTGCCTCAGTCTTTCGGCCAAATAATAGCATGGATGCCAAGTACTTTCTATGTTAACTTGACATGAATTAGATTCAGAATAAATTTAGTCTTTGGTAAGGAAATTTTTAAGACGTTAGATAGATACATTTTTTTTTCTGTAGGATAATGTCAGCATTTGGATATTTGGGGTAATTATTCTGAATTTTGCTATTCCCTAGGCAGTTATGACAGTAACCTCTTTAATAAAATGCAGTTCAGAGCACACATAAAGAAAGAACATTTACTAGAATTGTAGACAGTATACATGAATGACAGTAGTTCATCATTCAGAGGGTAGCATCTTGTTGATTGCAAACTCAAGTTCATGCTGGTGCCACAATAAAGGGTAAATGCATTTGATTATCTGACTGTCACATTAATATGAGCAAGACAAGGAAACAAAGCGAAAGCATTAGTAATGACGCTTGAAATGAATCATAATTAACCCTTAAGTACCTACAATAATTCAGGTAAGTCGTAATGTGCTTTGTTAACTCATTTCCTCTCCACAGTATCTCACTAAATGAAAGCAATAATTTTCGCCATTATACAGATTAGAAAATAGAGGCACTATATAATTTTTCACCATTATCCACTCAGGAAATGATTTGCTCACCATTATCCACTCAGGAAATTTGTTTTTACGGCACATCTCCTATTCTATATGTATATTCCTTCTAAGGAAGGAAAGAAAACCTGGTGTGTAACTGAGGCTGATCCAGGTCATTTTGCCTAGGGTACAAGAACCCATAAGTTCTTATCTATAACTTTGTCTTTTCTTCTCAGCAGACAAAATTGACTCTAAAGTCTGCAGTAGTGTTGGACACTCTAGATGACAAGGGATTTTACCAGTGGGACAAGGCAATACCCTACAATATAACCTCTTGAAATTCCAAAGAGACACACAGTAATTACTCATTTTGATTATGGATAAGTAGTAAAGTACAATACTTCTGCTTCAACATTTGCCTAGTTCTTTTACTTAGAGTATTCAAAAATAAATTTCATTTTTTTCTTAAAAATGGATAACTGAAATAATGGCATGTTGATGCCAGCTCCACAGAATTAATGTTTTATAAATTCTTAAAGACTGAACTGCTTGTTTATATTTTTTTTCCTGGAAGCACACCATGTTCTGTGTGGATAATAACCAAAGTATTTTCGAAAACCTAAAAGTAATTTCAGATATTGATAATCAGGTCATAACACTGCAGATAGGCTGAGAATATGTGAAACCTAGTGGGAGCAGGTGGGAGAAAAGAAATGGGGAAGCTTTTCTTGGGCCATGTGAGATGTGCTATTAAATATTAATTCTTACTTCAAGGTCCATGACTATGCAGAAACTAATCATTAACAAAAGCAATGCTGCTCAAAGTTTGGTTTCTGGTCCTCCAGGATTGTTATCCTATATGTTAGAAGTAAATAATCTTGGGACTGATGGCTCAGCCATTAACAACACTGACTGTCTATCCAGAGGACCTGGAATCATTCCCCAACACCCAAATGTCAGCTCACAATTGTCTGTAACTAAGACTTCAAGGGATGTGGCACCCTCACACAGACATACATGACATATGTACATGCAGGAAAAACACCAATTCGCATAAAATAAAAACCAATTAATCATTAAAAAGGTAGATAATCTCAGACCAAATTTGACAAATATGCATCTGCATTTGAGAAAGTTTTCTACGTGTTCCTTATGCATACTAAAATTTGAGAATCACTGGACTGCAATGTCCTTTATTTACATTTAGAATCATAATGCAGTATCAAATCATTTATTTTAAATTTTTTGGTCATGCCACTTGATAAACTATCAAAAGGCTAAATAAGATAGTAACTTAAATCTCGGTATTTAAATCAATGCCTTTTATGTCCATGACAAATGATCAGTTGTCGGAAAAACATTTATTTATTTTTATTTATTTATTTATTT
>JAQHUG010000565.1:453828-466337 GCA_028555095.1 Dicrostonyx torquatus | reverse complement strand
TACAAAAACTATGTCTAGGTCTGTGGGCATAAAAGTCCTCTATGAAAAAGGCTTGAACATATTTTTTTCAGTATATGTATTTCCAAATATAATGAACAAGAGGCTTGGCTACATATAAAAGGTGTCTAGAACACCAAATAGAAAGGAATAGAAAAGAAACTCCCAATGACATGTTACAGTCAATATAAAAATACAGAACAACAACAAAAAATACACACCCAACAACTGTAAGATAGGAATAGCAAGTATTGTGAGGGACTGTCATCTGAGCCAAACAATCTCCATTTGGGGACTTCAGCTGTGCTCCCTTGCAAAAGGACAACCCCAGCTGGGCTGCTTGCCTATTTCTGACTCCTCATGGACAGGTGGAAATGGTCATAAGATTCTCACCTGAGTATTTACAAGATCCTGCCCATCTCTCCCTTAATTGTATGCGGCCTGGGGAAAAGACTATTTTATATAGGTCAGAGATGACTAGGACAAAGAGGCATCTGTGTAGCTACACAGAATCCATTATCCCTGCTCTGCTGGGTAAAGACTTTCCAGGTGTAGACTTTTGTGAGAAAATACAGTACCAAATTTGTAAATATTCCCTCACCTCTGCTATGTAAGGAATATCAATGAACTTCTTAGTTCTCCAGAGTGAACTGTATTGGAATCATGCTTTGGTTATTATTTTTAATGGGACTTTAGGAGGAGAGGTGGAATTTGTTTACACCCTGCCCCGGGGAAGGAATTTTAGAGAGATCAAGGCCCAGCTGTTATTTTGATAAATAACAGCTGATTTCCCAACAGAACTTTTAAAAGTCAAAATGAAATGGAATGCTGTACTTCAAGTTAAGAAAGAACAAAGGTACCATCCCAGACTATTATACCCAGCAAAGCTATCTGCCATAATTAATGAAGAAATAAAAACACTCCAGGATAAAAGCAGGCTAAGAGAATTTATTATCATTAAGGAAGCCATATAAGGGATGCAGAGAAATCCTTTGTACTGAAAAGAATGCTAAACACATCAAAGAAGCATTAGGAGAGGTGGGAGAATAAAAGATACTAGACCAGTAGTTAAACAAATGGTGGTTAGGAAAACACAAACAGTATAAAATCTACAAATTGACAAGATTGGTACACACCTTTCAATAATAATTATCAATATTCATAAACAATTATTTAGTGTAAGTGTCCTTGTGTGTGCATGTGTGTGCATGTTTTTGTATGTATGTGCAAAACAATTTGCAGGAGTCAGTTTTTCCTTTTACTGTATGGATTCCAGTGATCACACTCAGGTCAGTATAAGGCTTATCAGTAAGAGACGTTGTTCACTGAGTGCTTAAAGAATCAAGTCTGAATATTTGTAGTCTTGATTCCCAATCAAAGACATACACAAAAGACTGGATTAAAAAGTGAGTTACATCTCTTTGTTACCTTAGAGAAACATACCTAACCATGAAATATAGTCATTAAATAAGAGTGAAAAAAATAAAAAAATGTATTTCAAGTACATGAAACTGTGAAACAAATAGATGTTGATATTCTAATAATTGGGCAAATAAACTTCAAACCAAAACTAACCAAAAGAGAAAAGATCAGTCTATCTGATTAATTACTAGGACTTGCTCTGCTGGGAGAGTGGAAGGATTAATGTTGTGAGCATGGCTGTCATAACAAAAGCAATGTGCAGATCCAATGCAATACCAACAAAGACTCTAAAGTCATTCGTCACAAAATAGGAAAAAAATCTTAAATTTTATGGAAAACCATAAAATATTTCAGTTATCCAAACCAATACTGAGTATAATGAACAATGCTGGAAATATCACCATTCTTGACTTCAAGTAGTAATACAGAGCTTGGAAATATGGGCATCTACACATAGAAGAATCAAAAGGGACACTTATCTCTCATTCTGTATGAATATCAGCTCCAATAGATTAAAAGCCTTAATGTTAAACTTGAAACTCTAAAATTGCTAGAGGCAAGGACAGGAAAAGAAATCATTAGATGAGCATAGGTGAGGATGTTTGAACAGTGTCAGAATTGCTCAGAATAATTTTCCAATAGAACTTCATGAAATTAAAAAGTTTCTTGTTCAGCAAAGGAAGATGAGGTAGAGATTAGAGGAACACAAGAAGCTGAGCCCCACTGAATATGTATATATCATAGGTCCTGCATCGATTCCCCAGGAAGTATCATGGAACAGGGAACAGAACGATTATCACAGCTAGAATACCAGGAAATCTGCAGTGAACCAGTCTCACCTAGAAAGGGCAGCATTAAGAGGACTAGAACAATGGTAATATCACTGGGCATATTAACATGGAAGGTGGAAAACTTTGTGGGCTCTAACCCCTAGGTAGAGAACTACAGACAAGTAGATAGTTAGAAAGGGAGCTGGCCTCTACCAAGAATAGGCCCCTTGTTGGTTGTCCAGAGTGGTCATCCATGAAGCTGCATGCACACAAACAACAAAGGCAGACTCTGAAGGTTGTATTTATATATGCATGCAGTAATATAGTATATAAAACAAAAATAACCAAAAAAGGACACTAACTTTGGAAAGCAGAGGAGGGTTTGGAGCCAGCAAACAGGGAGTAGGGGCAGCTAGAAGGAAGAAAGGTAGTGGAGAGTGCAGTATAATTCTATTTCAATTAAAAATATTTTAAAGGGAATAAAGTGCCCTATCATAAATAAAATAATATAAATGACAATACATTTTGAAGAGGAGGTGGAAAAAAGGATAATACTTTTTATTCTTTTGTGGATGGTAAATTGGTATACCTACTAAGAAAGAATATGCAGAGGTTTCTAGCAAAACTAAAAATAGAAATTCTATATGACCCAGCTATAACACCGTAAGTTATATGACCAAAGAATTCTCCATTTGAGCATAGAAACACTTGCATTGTTCATATTTATTGCTGCTCTCTTCATAATGCCCAGGTGTTTGTAAAGTAAACATACTATGTGTACACATAGAGTTTCATTCTGCTGTAAAGAAAAACGAAAGTATGATATAGATAATGGGAAGATCAGAAAATATTATGCTAAGTGATGAAACCCACATTCAGGGGAAAGTTGGTGTGGACAGAAGTCATAGAGGAGAAGAGGAACTAGGAAGGTTAACTAAAATTAATGGTCTATTTGAAAGGAAAAGGAAATGTCAAGCTAATGAGGGGGACTGGGTAAAGGTGATTGAACAGAGATAATCTGTGTAAGTGGATAAATCTGCTTTCAGAAGTCATAGGTTAATAAATTAAAATCTCAGTGCCAGGAACAGATTAGGAGTCACAGAAGATCCTTCCAAGCAATATGGCAACTGCCCTTACTGTGTTTGCCCACTACAAATAGATGCTAAGACCCTGTTCCTCAAGACAGCACACATTTGTTTACAAAACATGAGAAATCAATCTGGAAGAAGGCTTTCTGCCTTCTGGCTAGCCCTGTGTAATATCAGAAGGTATTGTATTGAGGGGCCCCATGTTCAACAATACCAACCATTAATACAAAATAACCCAATAGTGATAAATCTGGTGTGATGGTAACTGACTGCCAATGTGATCTGATGCTTTATCCACATGGGGAATTAATTAATGGTGGGTACTAAAAATCCCACCAAAAGCCCATGGCTGTAGAGGTCATAGGCACTAGAGGGGAAGCTACTATCTGGTTATTTTTGCTAAATAGAAGTGATGTATGTATAAATTTGCCTTGTAAACAATCACATTTATGTCCATATATTAGCACTGGTGTTAGCTTTGGTGAGAGAGGCTTCATTTTGCAGTGGCCTTTGGAACTTGCATAGTCTTAATTAGTCAATGTACTGAGAATAAATGACAACTGCACAGCCTTAAACAAAACATCTCTATCATTCCCCCCTACCTCCACTGAAGGCTAAGCAGGAAGAAGGGGTATAAAGAATGGGAGAATAGGAAGGAGAAATGGGGGAGCATAGTAAAACATTAACTTGGGCTTGACATGGCTGTTGCACTTGCTTTCTTGGAAGGACTGGGGGAAAGCATGAGGCCCAACCACTTCTTGAGTATTTAATGTTGATGGATATAAAACAAGAATTTTCCTCAGTGTTGTAGCCACTGTTAAACTGCCCATACTCCTGTAAACAAATCCTTACTTGTACTCCTGTAACTACCCTAATGAAATCCACTGGGATACACAAGTATGCATGCACAATATGAAATCAAAAGAGAACTAACTAGGAAGAGAGCTAACTAGAAAGAGAGCTAACTAGGAAGAGAGCTATTCATGTTTTAAATAAACGCTGATTAGCCAGGCAGTAAGTATAGGTGGGAAAACTAGACAGGAAGTAGCGGTGAGAAGGAGAATTCTGGGAAGCAAGAAGCTCCCTTGGCATTCCTGTGTAGACTACCGAAGAGGTAGGATGTGATCCTGCCCTGCTGAGAAAAGGCACTGAGCCATGTGGCTAACATAGATAAGAACAATGGGTTAATATAAGTTATAAGAGCTAGTAAGAAGCCTGAGCTAATGATCCAATCAGTTTATATTCTTATGGAGACCTCTGTGTGATTTTCTTTGGGGCTTGCTGGCTGTGAGGTACCGGGTGGGACAGAAACTCCAACAAGCAGGCCCTCCATGTTACAAGGAAGAGAGAGATTATTAGTTAAAACAGAAGAGGGAAAAGAGAGGGTAATAGGGATAAATATGATTAAATACATTAATACACATACATAAAATCACAAGAAAGCCCATTATTATGTATGATTAATATGTGATAATATATTTAAGATCCACCCCTCTTTCTCTAATCATGTTGACCATTTTTCATAAAACCACATGGAGTTCCATGTATCTGTATAGTAAAATATTGCATCAGTGTTTGGACTACAAAATAGTCTTTGGAAATTAGCTGAATTTCTCCTTAGAATGAGAGGAAGACCTTTGCGCTCCTAATAATGTTTACTTGTATTTCTCTGAAGGAACTCAGGCAATCTTTCCCTAAAGAAGAGCTTACTATCAGTTTCAAGTGTGTCTGTCATTAGATCAAGAAAACAGGAATGAAGTTCCAGTGACACAGAACAGCTTGAACAAATGCATGGGAAGCCTGCATGTTCAGAGGACAAGAAAGCAGCACAGATTGTGGGGATACAAGAGTTGTGCTTTATTGCTCTCCTGAAGAACTAAGGCTGTCTCATAGTTATTAAGGATCCATCTGCACTATCCAAATATCAGAGACCAAATAAGATTCACATTTACTGATGTTAATAGGAGCTGTGGTCCTGAGAGCAAGGTAAGCTACCATAAATGAGGGATGCTACAGGCCTAGTGGCAACACTACCATATGTGATTAATAATCTGACATGCTACATCTGGGATTATTCATTCCTAATGTGACATTGGAAAGAAGTTTTTGTGTATACTAACTGCACCATAAGCACATGAGTTAATTATAAGCTGAGTGGAACAGATTTAGGCACAACACAAACCTGATTATTAAAGGTTCATATAATCAGTAGAAATTTCTGTCCAGACACAAGAAACTATAAAGTACATGGGTGCAACCCTGAAAAAGAGTATATATTTTGATGCTAAATTTAAGAAGTCAAGGTTTCAGATTACATGCAGTTGTCTTAAAGAAACAAAATCCCAGTTATTAATGCCATGTATGTTGCTTTTTTTTTATTCTCTCAGAGCAATTGCTGGTGGTCTATTTTGCTCATGCTGTGGTCACCAATGTCAGTTTCTTCACAAGGACAGCTGGTGGATCTTAGGTTGCTCAGCAACCTCTTTGCTGTGAGTTTCCAAGCAACATGGTTTGCCTATGGTCAAAGCTAAAGTTTGTTGAAGTCCAGGGTGTTTGAGATGTTGTAGAATGTTATTCCATCTGATTTCTTAACTTTAGTTTTTTTGTTAATGGCTTATCATCTAATAAGATTGTTGCACTGGCTAGTTTATGCCAACTTGATACAAGCTAGAGTTATTTGGCAAGAAGGAAACTCAACTGAGAAAATGTTCCTACTGAATTGGCCTGTGAACAATGCCCTGATGCATTTTCTTAATTAGCGATTGATGAGCAAGGCTCTAGGCCAGTGTGGGTGGTACCAGTTGTGGGCAGGTGTTCCTGGATTGTATAAGAAAGCATACTGAGCAAGCTTTGGAAATCAAGACAATAAGCAGCATTCCACCATGTCACCTGAATCAATTCCTGCCTTCAGATTCCTTTCTTGAGTTCATGCTCTGACTTCCCTCAGTAATGGAGTGTGACCTGAGAGTTGTAAGATGAAAAGCCTTTCCTTCCCAAATTGCTTTTGGTCATGTGTTTTATCACAGCCATAGACGCCTAAAACAATTGTCTACTATGGGGATTTTGATGTCTGAAAAAAATGATGTATTAATACCTTCCTATTAGTCTCTGTTGAAAATCAGTTCTATAAGATTCCTTACATCAGTTTTCTTCTACAACTCTAA
Source organism: Dicrostonyx torquatus (assembly GCA_028555095.1). Lineage (NCBI taxonomy): Eukaryota > Metazoa > Chordata > Mammalia > Rodentia > Cricetidae > Dicrostonyx > Dicrostonyx torquatus. The sequence goes on along the minus strand of JAQHUG010000565.1, from coordinate 459,896 downwards.
CAGTTTTGTTGTCTTGTCTCTCTGTTGGCCAAGAATACCCATTAGTCCTTCCTGTTGCAAAGGTTTGGTGGGATATAAAGCGAAATTAAGACAGCCATGTTTTCCCTGTCTTAGTAGTTTCCTTAATGAGGAAGAATTCAAGTCTTGCTGAGGAAAATCAAGCTGGGCTGACTTCAGTTGGGAGAGAAATGCTTCCTTGATAGAGTCCTGCCTGGCTTTCTTCTGACTTTGAAATGTGGCAGAACCTGAGAAACCAGTAATACATCCTCAGGCTGTTCATTCCCTCTCTGGTGAATCTTGTTTAGAGACTGCCAATTAGGATCTAACCTTATTGATTCTCTGAGTCACCTTGTCATTCTTCTAGGCTGTGAAATACCATACAATCTAATCACAGGTGACACACGTAGGTGAACTTTTTCTGTAACCAATACAAGCAAATAGTCTCAGCACACAGTCTCTAAAATTGCCCTGGGAGAACCAAGCCATCAATTAATATCTAGCAGTTCTGATATACTGTTTCACTAGTAGTCAGAAGACCCTTCCCCTATCAGTAAAGGTATGACTAAAATTTAAGTCCTCAGCATTTTCTTCATACTGGCTTCCTGTCTTCCCCAAGCACAGTAGAACTTCCTGTATACAGCTGAGATCCTGTCAAACTTTGTGTTTCAAGAAAACAGTGTTATCTCGTTCTCTTTTCAAATTCTTTTCTGCTATCTGAAATCTCTTTATCTATCTTCCTTTTTCTTCTAAATCATCAGTTTTCCTCCAAGTAGGAACTCTGCAGTCGTATTTTCTGTGCCAATTGCCCTGTAATGCATAAGAAAAACTGTTAATTGCTGCTTCCATTTGCTGTCTCATATAGTGATATTTTATTTATGTTTTAATGCCTGAAGATCAGAGGGTAAAACTAAGCCACCAGAGGCCAAGCAGTGGTGTTACACACCTTTAATCCCAGGATTTGAGAGGGAGAGTCAGACTGACCTGAGTTCTGCAAGGTTGAAGGAGAACTGGATCCAGGTGGTGGTGACTCACACCTTTAATCCCAGTACTAGGGAGTTACATGCCTTTAATCCCAGAACTAAGGGGGAGTATAAAATGGGAGGATACAAGGCTCAAAATCAGCCCTCAGTCTGCAGGCGTCCAGTCTTGGTAGAGAAAGGCTTTTCTAGTGGCTTGGCAGTTTAGCTTTTCTGATTTTCAGCTTGAATCAATGTCTGTTTCTGGGTTTTTATTATTCCTGCTACAGTCTCATACCTGTAACTTCCCATCTGGCTCTTCATCGCTTCTGTTTCTGGGATCCTCATAAAAATCTTAAGGATGAATCAAATAAACAATTGACTATGACTAAAATTTTATATTAATTAATATTCTTTTAATTCCTCAGTCTTCTTTGTTTTGGTGGGAATTATTTTCTACACCTGTAAGTGAGTATAAACTTGGTAAGCTCAAAGGTCTTTCTTGTTGAAGTCATTAAGGCTGTTCACAAATGTTTGTCTTGTTTTCTCTCCAGGTTTGTAAGTCTGAAAATTTACATAACTGTGTATCTTGAATGGAAAAAAAAAAATGAAGGACCATGCAGGCACACTTTCATTTTTCCCTCTCTTCTCTTCATGGTGATGGAAAAGAAAGATTGAGAAGGTGCAGTGCTCCATGAAGGCCTGCGATGGACAAAGTAGGGGTGAATCTTTGCTCAGATTGCAGGATTGTTACCACAATATAACTAAGCTCTCTTTAAGTTCAATGCTTACACGTCATCATTTTTACTTTAGTTAAGAATAAATGCATACTTCAATTACAAGTCCAATGCCATACCATAAAAAATAGTTTCCAAAAATCGATTACATTAATATGTTTTATATAAGAGTTATTTTAAAACTATCAACAACACTTGAGGCAGAAATATGCTTCTATTTAATGTCAGTAAGCAATTACAATAAAATAAAAAGACTTTAAAATTAGTTTTATATAAACCATAAAAAGAAATAGGGTAGAGGAACCTATTTTCCTCTTCTGTATTTAATTTGTGTCTAGAAAAGATGGTTCATTTTCTATATTTTGGAAATGGTATTGCACATGGACTCAATTTTACTAAAAATGCAGTGTTTGTGTATATTCTTTCCAAGTAATTCTTATTTCCATGAAATATGGCTAATTCTTTTTCCATTTGACTGCAATATATTTTCACAATTTAATGAGTTATAAGGTTTTTTAATATTGAAAACTTTTTGAAAATATATTTTTCAACATTGCAAATATCATGCAAAAGACAGAGGTCATTAAGTCTAGTCAAAATTAAGAAAGAATCATACATTCATGTTTGTGAGATCAGTCAATAAATGAACTGAAAAACTTCAAAGACTGATTATACTTTTAATAGTTTATTATGAATGTATACATAAATTTATTTTCAAATTATTTAACTTTCATTTGAAAATAAATATATTTTAGTGGAAAATATCATTGGCTTACCTATATCAAATCCATGTTTGCTATTAATTTGCATTTTTGTTTTGTTTTAAGACAGGGTCTTACTCTAATTCATGCTAGTCTCAAACTCACAACAATTATCCTGCCTTGCTTCCCCCTGCATTGAGATTACAGATAGATAATCAATCACTGTTTCTTTTCCTCCTCCTCCTCCTTCATCTTCATTTTTTTTTGTTTCCTTCTTTCTTTCACTTAGACTTTGAATAATCAGGAATGAAGTCACCGATAACTTTTGACTGTCCCCATTTGCCAAACTCACCACAAATCTACCCTTCTCCTCAAACTAAACAATGACCTGGTAAGATTAGCCCAAAATCTCAATGTCCAGAAGCTATTGGCCTCCCTGAGTCTACAGACCTAGAAATTTCAGGTTTTACAGTGTGAAATAGCACTGATAGTTTTTTGCTTTCTCCATTGTTTAATAAATAAGAATGTTGCAGCATTTCCTAGTATTGCAAATTACACAAAGGTACTTTGCTTTGTCTCTTACATTGTCCCAGAGCTTAATTGTAATTTATGCAGATGAAATACTGTGCAAAGCTTGTTGAATCCATGGGTTAATAAACACTTAGCAAACACAATGGGCCAGTGATACAACAATAACCGTGTGAAAGCATTTGGCGTGATGCATGGAATATTGGACACATTCTAGAAACGATAGCTAAAATCGCCTTTAGGCTCTGCCAACATTTTATTATTTGACTATTTTAGGAAAATATTTCTGTCAAATTTCATAATTTTAATAAAATCAAAATGCTTTGGACCAAGATCTTACAATAATATGAAGGGACGGCTTCCATTGCTGTCGTGAAAGCCAGTCCTTCTGTTTTAATATTCTATGTCGCTTGAGAGATTTCACTCATGTTACCTAAGGTATGGTCATTTCATTATTTTTTTTTTAATTATTGTAATGATTTATGATTCATCATGTATGCTTTAGATATGTCCAGATTTCTCTTTTTTATAATGTGAACAATTTTCTCCTCTCTCTCTCTCTCTCTCTCTCTCTCTCTCTCTCTCTCTCTCTCTCCCCCCTCTTTCTTAGAACCATGAGAAAATGACATGACCAGGCTATGGGAAAACCATCAGCATATAGGCACACTTTTCCTTCACCTTGCAGTGTTCGCCATTTCACATGTGGAATATAATGACTTCAACACTGACTACCAAACCCTTCTGTAGTTGACCTCTTCTGTAGCTAAATTTCTTGGCTCAGGATTTTGATATCCTCTATGAAGTTCTGATAGAAGCCAAAAAAGTAATGAGCTGAAGTCTGAAATCTGTCCTACTCCATGTTAAATGAGGATAGCAGAGCAAAGGCAGCGATTTGGAACCTAAGACAGTCTAGAAGCTGGGGCTGCACTAAACTCTCTCCAAAGCCCAAATGATTAACAAAATAATGATTTCAAAACCTAACAAAAATGGTATCAGCACACATATTTGTTTCTATATAATTCATTATATACAACTATATAATCTATACTTGCATATTGTAATTTTATTCATTCATACTATTCTAGGAATATCTGCCAAGATATCAGTACCTGGATACTATTATTTCATTGTCTACAAAACAAAGTTTAGTTATTTTTAAAAACAAAAAACTAAGGTGCAGCTCAAGTGCACACTACAACTCATATAAAGAAACATGTTTCTTTTTTCTTTAGATAATGAAGAAATTTCCACAGCAACATACAGGAGAATCAATTACAGGTAAGGATAAAGAAGATCTACCTTGGCCTAGCATGTCTTCTGACAAAATAATATAGGGACCTTAGCGAATCAACAATGCTAAATTAGTTCTACTGTTCTTAGTTGCCTTATCCAAAGGATAGAAGTAACTCCAGTCTTGCTGTCTGCATAATTCCCGGGGTGATCTCTACAACAGCAGCTTTACAAAAGTCCCCCATCACATGCCTTAAATATATTTATATATAAATAGAATAAAGCTACTTTTATGATAGATGAAAAGATCACTTTGCTTTGGACTCTTGATATGTCTCTACCACCACTAAATGGCTGATACATAGAAGACATTTAATAAACATTTAAGAATGAATTATTGAATGACTGAAAGAACACATATCCTTTAGGTAATTAAATGAAGATTATTTCAGAATTTGTTTCTATATATTCACTTTCTTACCTGTTTTGTTTTTTTAACAGTTTTAACATTAGTTTATATAATTTCATTTTGATGAAGGGAGTTGTCTTAGTTGTGGTTATCATTGCTGTGATGAAATGCTATGATCAAAAAAGCAAACAGGGGAGGAAAGGGATTATTTGACTTACACTTCCATACTGAAGAAAGTCAGGACAAGAACTCAAATAGGGCTGGAACCTGGAGGAAGAAATTGATATAGAGGCCTTGGAGTGGTGTTGCTTATGGGCTTGCTCTCCCTGACTTGCTCAGCCTGCTTTCTTACAGAACCCAGGACCACCAACCCAGGGATGGCACTACCCACAATGTTCTGGGCCCTCTCCCATCAATCACTAATTAAAAAAATTCCCTACAGCCAGATCTTACAGAGTTATCTTCTTAATTGAGGCTTCCTTCTAATTAGTGACCCTATCTTGTGTCAAATTGATTTAAAACTAGCAGTGGGTAGAGATGGGGTTTGATGGCCAGAAACTTGCAAGTCCAACACTCACTCTGTAAAGCAGACATCTTTAGGAGCTTGAGTTCTTCCAAAGGAGTTGACTTGCATGAACAATCATAGACAATAGAGTGCTATAAAATGTTGATGAAGAAATTCCTTCCAGGTTGTAAGTAAACTAGTTTCAGGAGCACTAATATCAAGTTTTGTTGTTCATGTCCAATTCTGTGCCTTTAGTATCAGTTTTGGTATAGCTTGGACTACACACACAGCAGGAAATATGTTTCATATTTCTAACAATTTTTATCTATCACATATTTGTTATATATATATGTATATATATATAATAACTTTGCTTTATAAAATAAAAAAACCCTCACAACCGTTTCCTGTTTCACCAGCTCTCTCTATTTCCGCTGTAACACCCTCTCCCACATTCCAGTACCACTTCTTCCTTCAGCTCACTCAAAGGCATTTAGCAAGAATTTGGTCACACATGCACTCACTTTCCAGGCTCCCAGTCTTTCCTGCATGCACATCTGGAATTGGGCAAGATGGTTGAAGAAGTTAAACAAAGGCCAGAAACCCCCCAGGCTAACTTTTCAGCTAAAATAAATAATTTACATTTTTAGAATTAGGTTTTGTTACCTCCTAGAAGAACTGAGAGTTATATCTGGCTGATCTTAATAGTTAACAACTTCTTTTCTTGTCTAAATCCAATCATCGGATGGCCAAAACTAGCCCAGGGATATCCTTCTAAAAAAAAAAAAAGCATATAAATGATGTGCCTGAACTTAACTTCAGTTGAGTCTTCAGATGTGAGCAGTTTAGGGGAATAAGAAAGCCTGCTTACCTGTCTGTTGTAAGGACAGATTCCCTTATTTGTTCTGGCTGCCTGGTTAGCTTATACCAGAAATAACCACACAAAAAAAATTGTATTAATTAAATCACTGCCTGGCACATTATCTCTAACTTCTTATTGGC
>JAQHUG010000565.1:441473-452052 GCA_028555095.1 Dicrostonyx torquatus | reverse complement strand
TGGAGGAGAAATTTACAAGCTAACAATACAAGTCACCTCTAGCAGAGATCTCCTATATTTTTACTTCTCTGGGTCACATTGGTCAAAGACTTGTATGGGTTGCACATTGCAGAGAAATTTCCAAAGGAGTGTTCAACACACAGCTTGTATGCAATGACAACATCCATATATTTATTTTCTGTGACATTGCAACACAGTGATATCAAGTTTATGATCAGAATGTTACAGATGGCAGTTGGCAGAGACCCACAGCTAATCAATGTGCACAGTATAAGAGAGTTGGAAGTAACCGTACCTGGGATGTTTCTATTAGACCTCTCTCCTCTGGACCCAGGGATCTATGTGGAAGAGGTAGCAGAAAGATTTGAAGAGACAGTGGTGATTGAGGACTTCAGGAAAACAGTGGTTTTCAGACATAAAAGGATAGATACACATATGCACTCATACACTGTGACAACATACTCAAGATCTACACAAGACAAAAATCCCAGTATGGAAGAGTAGAGGTGGATTAAATTCCTATTGCAAGCTAAGAAATTATTGGTTTTACAGTTTTCTTTAATAAAGTGACACTTGTTATATTGGCTACATTCCAAAGCAGGCCAAGGAATAGTCATCCAAGACAAACTGGAATCCACAGATTTTTTTCTTTTGAAAGTTGGGACAAACACAAAGTTGGATGAGTAGGTAAGTATGAGAGGACCTGGGAGAAGTTGAGGAAAAGGGATGAATATGATCAAAATATATGGTATGAATTTCTCAAAGAATAAATAAACATATTATTTTAAAAAAATAGTTAACAAAAATAAAACTCAAAGGGCTGGGCTGTAGCTCAGTGATAGAATGTTTGACTAGCGTTTTTAAGTCCCTAGGTTTAATCCTTAGTCCTTCCAAGAAGAATCACACACACAAACACACACACACACACACACATCTCATAATATTTTAAGTTCATAATTTTGTGTTGGACCCCATTCATAGCCATGATAAGCATGTCACAAGTTACTCACATCTGCTAATGACTCAAAATACAAGAAATAGATTCTTCTTCAAAGTCCCCAGAATTAATGCAGGCTTGCTTTCAGCTCCCCCAGAATTAATGCAGACTTGCTTTTAGACCCCACGAGACCATTCCTGGCTTCTAAAGAATTGTGACACAATAAACATATGCTATTATAAGCCATACTGTCTTAGTCAGTGTTCTATTACTCTAAAGATACACAATGACCATGGCAACTCTTATAAAAGAAAGCATTTAACTGGGGTTTTCTTATAGTTTCAGAAGTTTAGTTCATTATCCTCAAGGCAGTTTAGTGATAACTGGGAGAAGGCCCAGCCCAGGGTAGGGAGTCTCATCCCTGGGCTCCTGATTCTGTGTTCTATAAGAAGGTGGATTGAGCAAGCCAGGGGAAGTAAGCCAGCAAGCAGCATCCCTCCATGGCCTCTACATTAGCTCCTGCCTCCACGATCCTGCCCTGTTTGAGTACCTGTCTTGACTTCCTTCAGTGATGAACAGCAATGCTGAAGTGTAAGCCTTTCCTCCCCTGCTTGCTTTTTTTATGTTTTTTTTTATTGCAGCAATAGAATAAGACAAGGGCTGACAGTTTAGCACTGGACAAACAATCAGTGTTCTTCCTAGTATTCTCCTCCATGGAGGGTCATCTCTCCTGCTCCTAACTTTACTCAGTTTCCTGGAGCTCTTCAATCTTTGAAAGCTTCATGGATTTTTACTCATACAGCTTGGTATGCTCATTGGTGTTCTCCTTATTCAGCTCATGCTTGGGTGATCGCATTGGTGTGCTCTGTCTCATTGGCATTCATACATAGTTATCTACCTCTTTTTTACCACTTTCCAAATAACCCTACCCAGACTTGTTCATCTTTCCACAGCTTGAGATATTTGTATAGAGACTTATTAATTATAAGACAAAACTAAGAGTAGCAGCTAGGACTTTAATATCACAAATACATCTCCTTTCTCATCATCAAGTGTTCGTGTATTATACTGGCAGGTGAGTATTACATACTATATGAGGCCTTCCCTCTGTGGTGGTTTGAATAAGAATGACTCCATAGTCTCCTATGTTGAATGCTTAGTCATCAGGAAGAGGCAATATTTAGAAGAATTACGTGGAACATTAGGTGGGTGTGGCCTTTTGGGAGGAAATGTGTCACTAGGGGTGGGCTTTGACGTTTCAGAAGTCAAGACCGTTCCAGTGGCTCCCTATCTCTTCCTGCTGCCTGCAGATCTGGAAGTAGAACTCTCAGATACCTCTCCAGTACCAGGTCTACTTGCTTGCCACCTTACTTCCTGCCATGATAATTGGTCAATCCTCTCAAATTGTAAGCAAGCCCCAATTAAATGATGTCCTTTATAAGAGTTGCTGTGGTCATTGTTTCTCTTCACCTCAATAGAACACAGACTAAGACACCCTCCTTCAGCGTGTTTATTATGGAATGTCAACACCAGGAACAAAGTCCAGTGAGTGTTTTTAAGAGCTTAGCATGCAGGAAACACAACACACACTTTGGTATTACAAACTAATGCTGTTCTCAGTTTTTCTTTCATCACTATATCATTAGTATCCTTACATTTTCCTTTGGGTTACGGTTAAGGTGTAGGAAATTTAAGTAAAACCAAGTAGTTAAGGGTAGGAAATCAGAAGTTTGCTTCTTCTACCCACTCATTGATCAGTGTGGTCCTTAGTTGTCAGAACATTTAATACAGCACTCAAGTGCTTGCTGCATTGATACCTTTAAGTAGACTGGTTGTACTCTGTCCATGTAATGTGTGGGTCACAAGTTTATTACAGAGATATCTATTGATCTTGGCCTAAAGATCTACTTTCTAGACTCTCAAAACAGGCATAAGTTCCACAGTCACCCTATTTCTTTGACTCTCAGACTTCTTCAATTTTTTCTTTTCTCTTTTTGAAAGTGTTGCTGAGAAATGTAATTATTTTCTTCTCACTTATTTTTATAGGAGTCTCAAATCTTTGTTTACTGAAATATATTTAAGTATAATGAAACTCAGGTTCTCTCTCTCCTCTTCATGATTATTATTTGTATTATTGCTGTGCCTATTGCAGTCATTTTGTTACTATTCTTATACTTTCTGGATGTGATGAACAGAAAGATCAAGCTGCTGAAATGAGGAAGAAAAGAAAGACTAAGCCTCAGGGAGAGAAACCTGTATGCCCAGTCCCGAGTCCTAAGTTAGCCCCGGGGAAGTAAAGACAGGTGGTAGGCTCTAGACTACATATTTTCCACCAGGACTGGCTGGAAGCCAAATTGGGCAACAAAGTCATCTCATTGCCTCTTCCTTTTACCTAGTTTTCGATCATCTGCTTCCTTCTGAATCCACCAAGGTGTGTTTCAAGGAAAGACTCACTAAGTCATTTACCATTAAATTTAGCAATTTGGATAGTAGAAATTTTATCACAGTTGATTATTCACTTGTTAATATATATTATGGAAGATAGAGCTATACATTAACATTGGACAGGGAAATATATACAGACTAATTTATATTCTGATTCTGGAAAAGAAGAAAATAAATTTTTCCCCTTGCCCATGGTACTTGTCAGAGGTCAGAACATGAAGCTAATCAAGAAAATAGGAATACAGGAGAGGAAATAAATCACAAAATTTGGTGTCATCTTATAGACAATCAGGAAGCATTACCACTAGCAATTCCTTCTCTGACTTTCCTTATCCAGTTGATGTAGGGAGTCCCTTTAGGTTCACGTTAATCGTCACAATTACAAGAATATATTTGCAGATTGTCTTTAACATACAAGCATCAGAAACCAGGTTACATGTACATGGTTAGACAGGATAATCTCTCCTGCTTAAATTTTTACTGTGTGAGTCGTATGTAAATATTTTATATAAGTATTATAGAATGAAACCTGTTAGGTATATTAAAACACTTCTTTTAACTACATGAAGAATATTAAACTGAAAATGATAAAATATCTGATAGTATTGTGTACCTAAAGATGTGATTGTAGGTAATAAACAGATTGGGAAAAGTTTCACTTTGAAAAGAAAGAAATAGAATAAAAAGTTTTAATATTCAGTAAGTTATGTATTTCTAGTCCTCTGTGGAAGTTGCTAAGCACAGAATATTTTAAATGTATATTTAATGTGCACCAGTGAAACACTTAGGCACTTAAAAGTTGTAAATCATCATTCTTAAATTTAGAAGTCAAGGACAATGGTTTGGTTTGTGCATAACAAAGCCAAGAACAAAACCTTGAAATAGACCCAAACATCTGAAGTCTTAAACTCCCTTGTTTTCCAGCTGTGCATTGTAGAACGGCCTACAGAGACCAAACAGTTTTCACTCTAAAGATTTCATGGAAATGGGAAAAAATGTGACAGAAAATTACATTTTAGTGAATGTAATTGTAACTGCAAACAGAAAATATAGTTCATAGTTTAGCTGATGGGAACTTTGCATCTATCTATAAAACTCACTTCTTTAGCTCATCCTATTTTGACTTGAAGGAATTCCAATTCCCTTTTCATTTTCAACTATGTTTAATTATGTAATTGCTTTAATCCACCTTCAGATATGATCTCTTGAACATTGTGAATGTTAAACTGACTGCAATAATCTCAAAAGTTCAAAGCCCTTCTGTTGTCCACTACTCCCTCATCAAAAGCTATTCCATCGGAAAGATGGATAAGTTGGTGACTCTTGTTAGCTGACAGTCAGAAAAGGTGTCAGCTCCTTCTGCTTGCCCTCTTTAACAGAGGGATTCAGCTCTTTCATGAGCAGGTCCCCTTTCATTCAGATTTCAAGCTATCTGAAAGGAACACAGGTTGTTCTCTCGTGCTGGTTTTGTCATTTCATGATTTGACCCTGGACAGCAGCCTGTGTTCCTTGACTGCAGAGTGATGGAAAGTTATAAAATATATGTAAATATCAGAGCATGCTCACAGCTTAATTTCAAAAACTGTGAATGTACATTAAACTTTTCATCAGAGATAAGAATAATAGTTTCAAAACCAGCTGTAGCACTTTCTGGGGCTATGCATTTTAATTAACTATGTAAAGCCAGATTATGATTCATTATAAATTTTATTCCAGAAGAAAATACAAGTGAACTATTTCAAGACACTTTAAACATGTGTTGAACTGTAGCTCAGTATACATGTACAACAGTAGTGCCATGTTTGGTTACCAGGTGATGCAATATTTTGTCCACTAGATGGATCTGACATTCATATCTTTAAAATTAAGAAATCTGTTTTTCTAAATGTATAATGTTGACATTACATAACTGACATTGGAGTTCAGGAGTACACATAACCAATATACAAATGACAAAAATAAGAATAAAATAAAGGAATAGAAATGAGGAAGAGGAAAGAGAGGGAAGAAAAGAAGACTGAACAATGTGACAACGCCTATTGTTTAGAAGAGATTGAGAAGAAGAGATAGCTAGACACAAGAGAGAAGCTGGAATTCAACTATGGCACAAAAGCAACATGAGGATTGGACAATTGTAAAAATCTGCATAATGTGGACTTGGCAACATGGTATCGAAGGTAAAGGTGCCTGTGGCTAAACCCGAGAACAAGAGTTCAGTCCCTGAGTCCCTGAGACCCACAGTGAAAAGAAGAAATGTCTTCTGGAAGTTTTTCTACTGGCCACATGTGCTGCATGGCAGGCAGATACTCACATTTTTATACAACACACACATACACACATACACACACACTGTAAATAAATGCAGGTAAACTTGAGTAAAATTGTATAATGTGGATAGTTTAGTTACTAGTTCAGGTAGATACTACTTTGCAAATGTTGATGGCTGAATCACATTTGTTAAAGATTTATCTTTAATTCTTTAATAAAATAAGGGAGAAAACTATGCAGGGAGAAATTTTTGTAAAATTTCTGTAAAAGAAGAAATATTTTGAAATATTTGAAATTGCAGTGTTTTTACAATCAATTCAAATTAGTTGAGGTGAATGGGAAATTGGAAATACATAACAGCAGTGTAAAACATTGGTTAGTGAAGTCATAAATGAGACTAAATGAAATGCTAGAAATGTCTATGGAAGTTTTGAATCCTGGAGAAATCTTGCTGTAATCATCTTTATCAAGCACAAAAATCATCACTGTGTACTTCATTCACCAAAAAGGAAGTAACTCATTGAGAAAGCCAAAAGTGAGATGAGTATAGTTTTTCTTTATCTAATATCTTTCTTTAGTTTAGAATTTTATTTTATTATTGATTAATGTTTGGTTACTAAGGCATTAAATCAACATTCTATTTTTTCCAGACAAGTCAGATAGATTTTCAAAATAAATGTATGAGTCCAATCACAAGATTGTATAGACTTAAATTTCTCAACTTATCCTGACTTTTCTTGTGTTTAGTTATTTCACTGTATTTCATGCTAGAATGGAGTTTAATCTTTCTCATGCAGATGAAAAACAATACAATATATTATATTTGTCCAAATTTTTATTAATGGTTATTATTCCTTGGAATATAATGATAATGAATATATGTGCTCCATAGATCCTAAAGGTTAAGATGCTCATTTATTAATGGGAAACAATCACTTACACTATAGTCACATTATCTGCTTTTTATATTTATCTGGCACATAACCCTTGTTTCTTTTTCCTTTTCTTCTCCCCACCCATATTTTCATCTCCATCCCTACTTCCCTTCTTTTCCCCTTTTCTCTCCCTCTTCTGCACATGTCCCATCATCTCTTGTCTCTTCTACCTCTACCCTGTTTTCTCTTTTATTGTGCCAATATTCTTCCTGCATAAAGAATCAGAAATATGTGGTCTCAAAGTTCAAAAGGGAGGGTTTTTTCTTGTTATCATTTACCTAAAATAAAATAAAAATGACTCCAACTCGGTATTAAGAAATTGAGCTTCATGCAATGGTGTATCTTATGTAGGCTACTGTAACCCATTAGTTAAATAGAGAACCCCTGGGAACTGTGAAGAGAGGGTGGGGTTCTTACCAACAACAAACCACATGTCTCACATGTCATCCTTCCTCGTTTCCTTCCATGGGCTCTCATTATAGATCTCCTGGAGAGGGAATTGTTATCTACCCACATATCAACTCCACATCCTCATCTCCAACTTCTATGCCCCACTGAAATATGCATCAATAAAAACATAAACATAAAGGACTGTGGGCTTAGCTCAGTGTTTGAGATCTTGACTAGAACATATAAGGACCTGAAGTCCATCCCCAGCACTCTGAAGAGGTAAAAGTAACAAGTAAATGCACATTTTCTTTAAGACTGCCTAAAATATGAGATGCAGATTCAATTTATGACATCTCTTAGGAAGACAGCATCACCTTTTGCTATTGATGAAACTTTTAGAATGTGGGAGAATGTGGATGGTTGCACCTGCCATGCTTCAAGGCTGCTCAGGTTGTCACTCCCTTGTCATGAAGCATATACATTGAAGCATGTCATTATGGCAGCACACTGACACTGGAGCCACAGCTATGCGAGCATAGAATCTTTTTCTAAAGGCCCTCTGAGCAAAGGCTGATCAATGAACCTACCTTTGCTGCTAATGCCAATGCTTGTAACATTGGTTCACTAAAGGCAACTGATCTTTTAAGTTACACTTTGCAAGTTAGCATCTTACACAGCTAGAAAGAGTCATCTCCATATTTTTGATTAATAGAATCACAGAAGACCCAAAAGAAGTTTTAGGAAATTTGGAGTGTAAATTAGTCCAAGTCTCATGCATCTAATTAGGTGGGTACCCTTTCATTTAAAGCAAATATATGGCTTAGTAATGGTTTTCAAATGTGATCTACAGAGAGTTGCAAAGTAAATAACAAATTACTTTTGAAAAACTAAAAAGGAAAAAAAATGCATGTCCCACCCATAAATGATGGTACCTTTGAGATACTACAAAGCATACTGGTTTCAAATATTAGAAAATTTGATGCAATCTTTGGCCAGAAAAAGTGTGTAGATGTGTTACTACTTTGCAAGAAATTGTGCAGAGTCCAAAATATTGACACATTTAAGTAGCTCTTTTTAAAAATTTTTTTATTCATTTTACATACCAACCACACTTCCCACTCCCTCTGCCCTCTACTTCTCCTTCCACCCCACTCTCCATCCACTCCTCAGAAAGGGTAAGGCCTCCCATTGGGAGTCACAAAGCCTGGCATGTCAAATTGTGGCAGGACCAAGCCCCTCCCTGATGGGAATAGGCTCCAAAAACCTGCTCATGCACCAGGGATAGATCCTGGTTTCACTGCCAGGGGCCCAACAAACAGACCAAGCCACCCAACTGTCACCCATATATAGAGAGTCTAGTTTGATCCCATGCAGGCTCCCCAGCTATCGGTCCAGAGTCTCTGGGTTTCCATGGACTTTGGTCAACTGTCTGTGGGTTTCCTCATCACAATCATGACCACTCTTGCTCATATAATCCTTCCTCCCTCTCTTTGACTGGACTCCAGTGGATCATTGCATCTGCTTCCATCAGTTTACTTGATGAAAGTTCTATGATGACAATTTGGTTAGTTACCAATCTGATTATAGAAGAAGGCCAGTTCAGGCACCCTCTCTTCTCGAAATTGTTGAGTCTTAGGTGGGGTCATCCTTGTGGATTCCTGGGAATTTCCCTAGCACCAGGTCTCTCTCTAACCTCATCATGACTCTCTAGCCGATCTAATTGTTAGCTTTTCTGAGTGATTCATGTAGAACAAGCATACACTATTTTCTACAGAATATAGCAATCTAATCCATTGAGTCAATTGCAGTGCTGAGAAGATGGGAAACATAAATTTAAGGATCTGAGGAATGTGCATCCCTGAATCCTCCAATTCCTTACCAGAATAGAAGTTGCGTACAAATAAAATAACCCCCCTGGATCATTTCTCACACACATACTCAAACTATTTCAATATGGAAATACTGTTTTGACATAATATATTAAGATTTTAGCATTGTCTGTTTTCAGAATTAATAGAGATCTCTACTATACTAAGGCTTGTAAAACACTCTTGAGCTAAAATAAAAACCAACCTCAGCTAATTGAAAAGTATAGCAAACACAGGGATTTTTCAAAGGTAGGTGTGGCCGTATGATAAACTTCATTTTGTCACCCATGATTTTAGGGCATGAGACCACAAAACTGGCCATGAGACTATTTGCTCAAAGTAGAACAGCAATGGCAGGACTTGTGTCTCACCTACCCCAGTTGTACGTTCTCCACCTTCTCAAAACTCAGAATCGTTCCCCTTACTTTTACTCGGAGCATTATTTATTTTTTTTCAGCCCAATATCTGGTCCAAATTTTAACCTCTGCACAGCAACAGGTCTTTAAAATACTAAGTGTATCTACCCTAAATCCAAGGGAATTTTTCCTTTTTAAACAAAATTATCCTCTGCTAGGCTAAATTATCCTTCAGTGCCAACAAGCTCATTTTAATGTTCTTTGATTAAAAGCAATTGTGATTTATGGAGTGGAGGTAATTGTTCCGTATAAAATCCCGCTGCTATTAACAGCACAGCAAGAGCGCTCTCACACAATGGCTTTGTAGCAGAGAAACTTGAAGAAAGACTGTAACATACTTCAGTAGGGACATTGTGCAGGCTGAGCACCCACAGATCTGAATCAATTCCTACTACCAATGAATTTTTAATAATTAAGACATTTTATGAGAAAAGGACCACAGCAGACACTCTCACTACAACCTCTGCGGGTGAGTTCTACGTGCTATACCTGAACAAAAAGCAAATACGTCCGTTCTGAGTCTCATAAATATTTTCCTTCATCTCACAGATTTATTTCCTGCAATAAAAACATTTTTACTGAATCATTTACTATTTAATCCTGAAGTCTCACTGCTTTAAAAAGAATCCCTTTTGTTTCTTACTAACACTGATGAAATTTGAAAGAAAAGCGATGAATTTAAGAGAAAGGATTGGAATGATTTTCTTAAACCGAAAAAGGTACATGTCGGTCTTGTTGTGTGACAAGCTGTAAAGGTAAATGTCTTTTATAATATCAAAATAGTTAAAATGTGGAAAATAACTGCAAATACTGTTCCAGATGGTTAAAATTCTAGAAGTCTAGTCCTGATGCATACCTTTCCATTTTTATCTCATCTTTTTTAAAAATTTATTTTACATACTGACCACAGTTTCCTTTTCTTCCACTCTCCCTATTCCCTCCACAGACCTTCCTTCTATCCACCCACCCATTCAGATAAGGTAAGCCCCCCCCCGTGAGAATCAATAATGCATGGCATGGTAAGTTGAGGTAGGACCAAGCTCCTTCCCTCTGCATCAGGACTGAACAAGGCATTCCACCATAGGGAACAGGTTCCAAAGAGCCAGATCATGCATCAGGGACTGGTCCTGGTTCCTCTGCTAGGGGCCCCACAAAACACCAAGCTACACAACTGTCACCCACATGCAGAGGACCTAGGTCGGTGACATGCAGGCTCACTAGCTATCTATCCAGAGTCCATGTACTCCCAAACTCTCAGGTAAGTTGTCTCTGTGCTCCCATGACCCTCCCTTGCTCATTTAATCCCTCTAGAGTCTCTTC
>JAQHUG010000565.1:416058-438708 GCA_028555095.1 Dicrostonyx torquatus | reverse complement strand
CAGGCTAGCTTCAAACCTGCAGTTCTCATGATTCAGCATCCTTAGTGTTGCAGTCACAGACATGTGCCACCATGGCTCACTACAGACGTCTGTCATCTGTCCTGTCACTGCTGTTTCTTTATCATCACCTCTTTCCTGTAGTTTGGCATCAATCCAGATCTAGCAGTATCTTGGCATACTTATAGGTGGGATGACATCACTATAATTTTACCTTAAAGCTTATCTATTAATTAAGTAAAAATACTAAACCCTCTTTTATTTTTCAGACAAATATTATTCTAATAATGGCTCTTTTTTATCAAGAACAGCTGGCTTATTTTATGCTGAAATGATAAAGACTGAATTTGCAGTAAAGATCTTTCATAAATCGTTTCTTCTCCTTTCTGAAACAGCTAAAAGGACAGAACAAAAACTTTCCAGGGATGCTCAAAACATATCAGGATGCCAACCCTTTTGAACTTGTGAGACAGATAAACACATAAGGCTGTGAGATGGGGAGTGCTCGCCTTTGTCACACAATTCTAAAATTTGTGGGCAGAAATTTGGTAAACAAATGGGAAATAGAGGACTGGAATGGTTCCTCTGCACCCAGAAAGGCCTGTGTTGGCCTTGTTTTAAATGAAAAGCTGTAAATCAACCTTAATACGAAAGCTGTTTAAATTGATATTCACTGAAAGTGACCCAAGACATTCAGAAATATTACAGCCACAGGTTGCTAAGCATCATTCTAATATACACAGAGGAGAACTAACGACTTTAAAACAGGCCAAGACTATTCAAATAGAAGGGTCTCAAGTGATCCAGAAGAAACATGACCAGAATACCTCCAGATCCTGGCAGAAGTCCATTCTGTCATTGCTGGTCTAGAAGTGAAATATGATGTAGTGGCCTTTCCCAGCTGAAAATTAAGCCCACTGAATTCCCGTCTAATTTCATTCATTAAAAAGGTATCTATGTATATAACTATCTAGATGTATATAACTATCTAGATGTATGATTATTGTACACACAAAATTTGACTGTAGAAAGTAAGGGCCTTGCATGCAGTAGAGGCTTAAGAAATATTAAGATATTGGGCATAAGTAAAACTATAATTTTTCTTCAGACAAATTATTCATATTGTAATTCTTAAACTAGCACCGTGCTTTGCCAATGAAAGAACAAACAGTTCATTAGTAAAATATTTTTTTCAGTGAAAGTTTTAATTGTTTTTGTTCAAAAAAATGTGAAAAAGGAAAGAACTATGCTAGCTTACAGTTCTATTCTTGTTCTTAAACCTATTGCATTTCTCTTTTTTCAAACAATAAAATTTGTATATAGGTTTTAATATTGACTGCATTGTGATCTCTTTTATCAGTTCTACCAAACTTTTATTTCATTTACTATTCTGTACGTATGAATGTGAACAAAGCAAACTTGTTTGGTCAAATAAAGGAAAACATAGCTTATGATAAACTTTAAAACATATTTTATTTGATAATTACCAACTAAATTTGTTTATTCAAATTGAATAAATGTATGTTTATTTCACTTGAAGTCACAAGCACTATTTATTTTCAGAATCAAAAAGTATAAGGAATATTTTAAGCTTGTAAAAAAAAATTTCTCCCTTGAAGTTGTACTAGAAAATCAGCAATCATATTGACATCGAAAACAACACCCCCATCAACTATCCCAATAGTTTATTTCTTCTTTCTTGCAATTCTTTCATCTAGGCTTCAGTGACACTAAATCTCTTTGGTCTGGCCACTGTCCCTGCTTCTTCCTCCACCCAAAATTTAAATCTTGGGATCTTCCAGGAACTTTTTTATACCCATTGTATCTTCAGTGTAAATCCTCATCCTGTACAATTTCCATCTGTTTGTGTCCTTTATCATCCATAGTCCCTAGTACCCCATCCTGAAGGCATTTCTCTTTTATACCTTGCCATTGACAGGAGATGGTAGAGTAAAACTTAGTAAAAGAGACAACAGACTTTGTAAAATTTATAGTGTGCCAGAGTAATGCATAAAAACTGTGCAGGCTCACTTTCCAGGCTGAAGAAGCCTAAAATCAGGATGTCTACCCTCAGCATCCTGTTAGACAGCAGTATCAAGCCACCAGGGCTGCATATCCACACCTTCCACTACCTTTATCCTCCTGAAATTCTTCATCCTCAGCTTTCCCCAACATGCCCTCTAACGCCGCATACAACTCCAAATCTACTTCTAAGCATCGTCAACCCAGAAAAGCCTTCCCTCATCTCTCAAACCAGATTTTTATCACTCTATATTTACTCAGTAAAACTCTCTGCTTATTCTTCTGCTTAGTTATTGTGGTAGCAATTAAATGTACTTGAGTAATTACTTGGTTAGTCTGTATCTGTCATGTTAGATAGGGACTAAATAAAGAATGGTCCTTGACTGTCTTCAGCTGTCAGTGCCAACAAAAATTTTTGGATCATATCAATCACTCAATACATGCTTTCTTAATGAATAAATATATCTAAGAAAATGAGAAGACTGAAAACACTAATACAAAGTATTCAAAGCATGGTGCATATCCTATAACCTTTTAATTCATTTGATTGTTTTTTCAATCTTTTTAAGAATTTCCTACATATATACAATGAAACATGATCATATTGATGCTCCTATTTCCCCCTTTACTTGCCCTAAATTTCCCCAATGCAATCTCTTCCCAATTGCATGTTCTCTCTCTCTCTCTCTCTCTCTTTTTTTAAATAAAACAACTAATTCCTGTGTTCAACTAGTGATGCCCATAGGAATATAGTATAAGGTGATTCAATGGAGTATGTAAAATCTACCACACATTCAAGAACAGATGTCTTTAGCTTACCTAGCAGATATCAATGCCAATAACACCTCAGTAAGTGCTGAGGCCTAAGGAGCCCTTCCCACATCTATTCCAGACTTTTGGCTGGCAGATCTTGTTCTGCCTATGGGCAGGAGACCATACCTTGTACAAGTTCATAAACGTGGTAACCATAGCAAGTCTGGAAGTTTGTCTTTCATAGCACTTCTCCCAGTCGTTTGGCTCTGTATTTTCTCTGTTTCCTGTTTTTGGATATTCCCAGATGCTTGGTGGTGGATGCAGGCCGTGGTTGAGACTATGTCTGGTTTAAGAAGGAACACACAATCTTTTGTTCTCAGCACTTAAATTAATTTCAGCATTGCCTACTTGCCTGTGCAAAAAAGGAGCTTCCCTGACCAAGACTGTAAGTAGCTGAAATCAGTGGGTAAGAAAGTAAATACTGAGAGGGCAATTTGACAAAATAATCACTGAGCAAAGTATCAACAGCAGGTTTTACCACAGGGCTTTTCACAATCAGTAACTCAAGCAAAACCGCTTCAAAGTGGTATATAGACAAATAATTTTGATTTACTTATCCTTATTAACTTCAGAAATAACTGTTGTTTCCATTTTAAATCAAATTAGCTACAGGTCATTGCCTTTGTTTTAAAAATGTGTAAGACTCTTAAAAACAGAATTAATGGTGTTAACGATAAGCATGTGTATATTCTACAAGTCGTACTAAAGGATATGAATGAATAAAACATAATCATAGATAGGAGAGAGAGCAAAATGATTTTAAATGTGAGCACCAAGTAGGGTTCCACGTTAGTTTATATGTAAGCTAATCTAAACTGACTAATCTGTTAGAACATTTTAGAATAAGCCAAGAGAACATGTGTCTAGTCTTCACTTAAATTAAATTTTGTATATACATAGAAATATGTTCTGGGTTTGAAATCATGAAACTACTGTGATATTACAGTATGAATTGTGGTAATATTTTAATATTAGACAATATTTTATTAGTTCAAATTTATTTTCCCTCATCTTTCTTCAACTTTTCCCATAGTAGATTCAACATTTAGCAAAACTATGATCTGTTCATTCTTTTCCTTTATCCCCAGCTTCCAGATTACAGACTTCCAAAATTCCCAGGTGCAGGAACTAGACCTACGTTGGGCTGCATTCCTGTGTTGGAGAAAGATAAACTTTGAAACATTGTGTTAATAGAACTACATTTTTATTTTTTTGCCAGAGGTATTTGATCTCTCAGTTGTGTTCTAGATGGAAAAATACTTTGTACTCTCTCTGCTCTTTAAAAAAGTTTTATATTTTATTTATATTTATCTTATTTTATAATTTTATACATGAGCATACATACATACCTACATACATCTACGGCCCTCCTGCCCTCTCTCACCCTCTCTCAGATTCATGCTCTCTTTTAACTACTATTGGCATATGTAAATATATGTGTCCCATGTACATACATGCTACTGAGTCCATGTATCTTTGCTCATATGTACCTGTCCTAGATTCAGGAGACTATGTGTATGTATTTCTTTCTATCACTCAGATAGACAGTTGAAATGGCTGGCTCTCAAAGGTTCCCCAAGCCATTTTCCTGGAGATGTATAACTGGTGCCATTCAAAGCAGGAGCAGATTTCAGCCATCCTTCCTTTGTGCTCTTAACTACAAATCTTACACAGCCCTAGTCTTTGATTCCACATTAGGATATATGGCACACATAGACAATAAGCTTTGCTCTCAACAATGAATTCTTTATTCCTTTTGCAAGAGTGACAGAGAGGGGTAGGGAAGAAGGAGAAAAGAGAGAGGGGAGGGATAAAAAGAGACAAATAACCATTATAAATGTCAAGCAGTCACCTGCAGGCCTCAGGAGGTGATAACCTTAACGGTCACATATTAATCTCAAATTAGATATGTATGATCAATATCACATTCTATCCTTCTCCACATTTGCTATCATAACATTTTTACTAATATGTCAAAGCTCATTTCTCCACACTAATAAGAAATATTTACTAGTATAGCTACATCATTCTTTACAATAATAAGTGAATTACTTATAGCCATAGCAAACACTATTGTTCTAGTAAGCACTGATGAAAGTGTATTAGACACACAAATATCTGCACAAGTAGCAGAGTATTTCACATAAACTTAACTTACAGATCAGAAATTGAGGTACAGAGAGGTCTTCAAATTTTTGGAACCAAGTGACAGGCTATAATTCAAATACAAATATCCTTAGACCAAAGTTGCTTTGCAGAACATCAACCACAATTCTCTACTGCCACCATCTTCCCCATGTCTGTCCTCTGTCTAGCATGCCAATTCTTTTTTGATCAGACAGACTGTTGAATATTGTTTATTTTCTCTCTCCTTTGCCGACCATATACATAAATCTTTGTCCATCTCTACAGATTCTCAAAAGAATCTATTTTTACATATTTGGTCAAACTCCTACACCTCAAACAAACATTGATTGACAAGATTGAATAAAATACTTCATTTAATGTGTTCTTCCCACTCCTAATAGTTTTTACTTCATATTACTCTGTTTCCCAATGGTTTAGTTCAGTTTTTGTACAAGTAGTGGGCGTAAGATTATGATAAATTTGTCTGTCTACTCTTTTTACTTCTGTCTGTTTCTACTTAATAATCATAATAGGAAATCACTAAACCACAATTAAGAGACTCTCTTTGAAAATGTCAATATGAATTCACTACATATTTATGGAGAGTGCCCAAGTCTTAGAAAATAATCATATTTAGAGAAAAGTTAGTTGAATGTCCGCACATACTTTAGACTATTGCAAAGAAGAATAATCATATTAACTCCATTTCTTTATGTTTCTAACATATAAATTTAGTAAATGTTACTTATGTTGTTCATTGGATGCAGGGGAATTTTTTATGATATTATTTTTTTTATTGTTAAAAGAAAAATTTACATTTACTCCCCTTGTCCCAGGCCCTCCCGCTCCCCCACTACCCCACCACCGTCCCCCTACTTCCCTGATATGAGGCAGGATACCCTGCCCTGTGGAAAGCCCAAGGCCCTCCCCCCTCCATCTCGGCCTATATGGATGCACACCTTCTTAGCATGCAGGGGAATTTTGAATTCAGATACAACAGACTCCTTTCCTTTGATACAATTTTATTTCACATCATTACAAAGCAAAGCAAGTGACCAATGGGTTCTTACACATTGGTTTCTAAGATCATATGACTGTGGGTTTCTCCATGCCACAAAAAGAAAAAGCAAAAGCAAAAATGACAGCATATTTATTCAAATGTTTGTGATATAGTTCAGAGAAAGATTCAATTTAAAGCAAAGTGCAACCATCTTCTGTCCATTCTGAAACATATACTACCTGATTTTTGAGAGCTTTCTTAAGTCTTATTTGCTTCATGCACTCCAGTGATGATAGTCATTCTCTAAGGAATAATTCTTACTCTCCCAAGAGATCTTGGATGGGTGAGCTCTCTGATGCTCCTATCCCCAAATGGCGCTTGGCATGGTTTCCTAAGTACTGTTGACAATACCAAAAAATGGCTGGCCATTACCCAGCTGTGGTTATCTGGACTCCAGTGTTTTGAGGCCCAGCCATTCTGAAATTTGACTTCATAAAGAAATCACCTGGGGAACTTTGAAAACTACTGATGCAGAGGTCACAATCTCAGAGTTTTGATTTATAGGTCTGGCCTGGAGCCTCCACATTGGGGTTTTAATAGCTCCTCAGATGATTCTAATGAGCAGGCAGTGTTGAAAATTCCTCAGAGCTGGAGCTGTGCAAGTGTGTGAAGCAAAACAGATTCTGGATCGCTCAACACTCTGCATTCACCATTCCGCATCTGTCTTCACATCACCCCTCTTCTCTTCACTGTGGCTAGAGAATTATCTTTATTAGTGGTAGGACATGATTTGTGTTAGGGAGCAAAATGACTCTTTTTTTATATTTAAATTTCGTTTTAGTTTTGTATATGGTGTGTGTGTGTGTGTGTGTGTGTGTGTGTGTGTGTGTGTGTGTACTTTCAGGAGTCACCTTTTTGGGGTGACTTTTGCCAGGCTCCTAGTCACGATGGGTTTGCACGTTCCAGGGTAGGGGCATTAGGAATAGAAAAGTTAGGTAAGAAGAACAGAGATCAGAAAGCATCACAGAGACATAGAATAGTATCAGGTGGGCCACTCAGGACTTGCACACTGAGATCTGAGTACTGAGGTCCTGGGTTTTTGTGTATTTAATTTTCCATACATTTTTTATACCCCAATACAAAGAGGGGAGTATATCTACCTGTATGGACCATCTTAATATGCAAAACGCCAAGTAACCACATCCTAGGTCAGGATGTGGAGCCACAGTTGTTGTCAACAACTTTCAGCAACCTCAGATTCTCCGGCCTTCAGTCAAGGTAGAAGAGGCTCAAACACAGGTAAGCTGGTGTCCACTGATAGGCTGTTGTGAGGTGTCCAAAGTGCATGCTGGGAGCCAAACTCTGGTTGTCTACAAGAGCAGCACATAGTCAAGCCCTGAATCATCTTTCTAGCTCCAGAAAAGTAATTCCTTCTTTAAAAAATGTGTGTTTTCAGTATGAAAAGAAATCCTGAGGCAGAATTTGGATATGATGCCTCAGAAAAACGTAATGAACTGCTTGGCATAACGAACTTTACATTTGTTCTCACCAATATGGAAATTAGGTAAGTTCAAAAACAGCATACTGTTGTGTGTTTTATATTGTTGTTTTTCTTCTTGGTACATTTGATTGTCTCTTTTTCTTTTGTTTTTCCACCTTTACTTTTTTGTCGATTTGTTTCAGTATTGCTGGAGTAGGAGTTGAAGAAGAGAAGAATGGCCAAGGATAAAGAGTAGTGATAGTGAACTAGACACAAGAGCTTTTCAAACGCAGTGTGGAGTATTTGAACCCCAACAATCTTGGTACAGATGAAGCGTGAAAAAAAAACTCACCATTTTGTTAAATCCTGTGTGACTATGTGTAATAAGTAAATTCAAAAATGGTGACTTCCTAGTCTGGTATGATTCTCCTAACCTCAAAATTTGTCACCCCCAACTACTATTCTTTTTGAAAAATATTGTTTTATTTTACTCTTTTCTCATGCATTACATCCTAACAGCAGTTTCTCCTCCCTGCATAACAAATTGCAGTAAGCCTAAGCACAAATCCTCATATCAAGGATGGACTAATCAACCCAGCAAAAGGTAAAGGCTCCCAAGAGCAGGCAAAAGAGTCAAACAGACCCCACTCCCACTATTGGAACTCCCACAGGAACACCAAATTGGAACCATAACTTATATACAAACAACCTAGCTCAGATCTGTATAGGGTTCATGTTTATCACTTCATTATCTGTGAGCCCCAGTGAGCTCTGCTTAGCTGACTTTTTGGGCTATGTACTTCTGGTGTCCTTGACCTTTCTGGCTCCTACAATTCTTCATCCTCTTCTTCTGCAGAGGTCGCCTGGCCCTGCCTTGTGTTTGGCTGGGGGTCTCTACACCTGTTTCTATCAGTTGATGGATGACAACTCTCTAACAACACTTGGGTGAGAATGTAGAACAAAGTTTCTGTATATACATACTGAGAATTAGTAGACCTGAAATGCTAGGAGAAAATGTGGGGTGATAAAATGTTGGCTGGAATAATCAATATGAAGCCAGTCAACCCCCTCCACCCAAAAAGTTTGATATAAGAGCTGAAAAATAACAAGCCAAATGTATAAATATAATATCCAGGATCTCTCAGAAGTATATGAGAAGAATACACATTCTTATTATCTGCAGCGTGATTAGGATTCAAGTTGTTCATTTAGATATTACAGAAATATTTGTTCCACTAATGGCCTAAGCAGACAGTGTTCTAAAACAGACTCTTCACCAAGCCCTTGGTGCTTTGGAGAATGAACATATCTCAAGATCCATAAGTGATTTTCTAAGCTTTCATCCACATTGTTTTATGAATTTATATGGACTCTTTACTAAAAAGTTGAAACCTCATGGGAAACTTGCCATTTCTACATTACAGTCAAGGCCTACTTGAACTTAGAAAAATCTCCCAGGGAGTTTCACTGTATTTGTATCTGAAGTTGCCATGTTCTTGTTACTTTGTGAGCTAGAAACTCTACTTAAAAGGGCCAAATAAGCTATAAGTTGTCCAGAATTAGGGTAACTACATGAGACTAAGGCTACAATAAGGTATATGCTATTAAATTACTGGCAATTTTTACTTTGATTATATTTATTTTCTTTAAAGACTTCAAAATAAGATACACTTAAATTTATCCTGAATGTCAGCTTTACTAGATTCAAAGGATAATTTTGGCACAAATTATCGCTTTTTTCCTTTATTTCTGGAAGATATGACTTTTAAATAGAAATATTATCATTATTTTTAGTACAGTGGTTGTAAAAGTATACAGAATAACCACACCACAAAAACAAAACATAACCAGCTGCTTTTGCAAGAATCACAGTGGTGGCTGAGTGAAAGCACAGATGTTTGGGACCCGAGGGCAGCAGGCCAAGGATGACAACTAGATGTCTATTTTTTGATGAAGCATGGAGGGACCAAAGTGGAGAAAAACTGGTTATAGGAAAATTCTTCCCCATAAAGGGAAGTTGAAGCTTAGGTCAATATTTGGAGCACATGCATATATTCTGCTCAGGTTTCTTGATAACATCCCTCATTTCAAACTTTCTTTGCACCTCCCCCAGCTCTATCTTACCCTTTTCCCCACACTATCTGGTTTCCCCTGGACTCTCCTATCTCCTCATTACCAGCATTTTTCTTCATCACTTGTTCAGTTGGTTTCTCAGGTGATTGGCCACAAGATATTCTGCCTTCTAAAATAAAAGGTAATAATTTGCAATAGCAATACAGGCATCAATAGAAATGAACCAAGATCCAAGTACTTTCACAGAGAAGGAAAATATTCTGAAGCATACTGCAAGGTATTCTATGCCATGTTTGTTGCTGTTATGCATTCAGTTTTTTGCACCTGGCATATAACTTGTGTTTGATAAATAGAAAAGCACCTTGGTTGAGGGAACATGAGGTAGTGTTGGAGGTTAGCAGCACAGGAAAAATACAGATGTTCATGGCTCTGTATTTGGAGGATTTTTCCATTTAATTCTGATTATGATAAAAATTAATCCCGAAAGGTCCCAACATATTAAAAATTGAGCTCGAACCTCTACCCACTCTGAAGAGATGAGTTATAAGGTTAATAGGCACTCTGTCAAGAGCTGCACCAGAAGTAGAAAGATGTGAGGATAGAAATGTGCCCTTGGGTCGGCACGAAGAAGGGTTGATTCCCTTTCACCCTTTTGTACATCATATGCTCCTCTTTCATGGTTCTTTCTTGCACTGTGATTTACTGCCTTTCTAGGTGCTAAGAAGGCTAGGTGAAAGTACATCATTTTGTCTTCAAGATAAAAGAAGACATACTGAAGAAGGCAGGAAGAAAAAAGTTGCTTATCTCATTTGTACCAGTTTTAGTTAGGATTTCTATTGCCGTGAAAAAGCACCATGACCACAGCAACTCTCATAAAGAAAAACGTCTAATTGGTTGACTTATGTTTTCAGAGCTTTAGTTCATTACCATCATAGAAGAACATAGCAGACATGGTGCTAGAGAAGGAGCTGAGAATGAAGAAGGAGCTAGCTACATCTTGATTCTGCAGGGAACAGGAAGTAAACTGAGACACTGGCTGATACCTTGAGTGTGTGAAACCTCAAAATCCCACCTCCACAGTGACACACTTCCTCCACCAAAGCCACAGCTACTCTAAAAAAAAAAAAAGAAAAAAAAAGCCACATCTTCCAATAGTGCCAATCCCCATGTGCTTATGGGTGCCAATTACATTCAAACTACTACATCCTACCCCTGGCCCCCATAAACTTGTAAGAATATAATGCAAAATTCATTCAGTACAACTTCAAAAATTTCTATAGTTTATCACAGTCTCAACAAGTTTAAAAGTCCAAAGTTCAAAGTTTCTTCTGAGATTCATGCAATGTCTTAAACATAATCCCCTATAAAATCAAAATCAAGGTAAAGATCACAAACTTCCAACATATAATGGCACAGTATATGCATTCTATTCCAAAATGTGGAGAAGGGAACATAATGAGGAAATATTGAATCAAAGCAATACCAAAAACCAACTAGACGAACACTACTAAACTCTGCATTTCCATGTCTAATGTCAAAACACTCTTCAGATATCCAATTCCTTTCAGTTTTGACTGCAACATACTTCTTTCTATTATGCTGGTTACACTCCCTTTTAACAGTTTTCCTAGGCAGTTATCCCATGGCTCTGACATCTCCAACATCTTGGAGTCTCCAGCACAATCCAGCCTTTAACTTCACAGTTTCGTGCAATGACCTCCTTTAGCTTCCATTCAGGGACAGCCCTGACACATGCCTGGCCTCAGCAGCTTTCCTTAGTCTTGGAGGCAAATTCTATAACCCCTTCTTCTCTCCTTAACTCTAAAGCCAAAACCATATGGCTGAACCTGCACAGTCCTGCTGCTTGCTGGGGTTCAATTACATCTTTACCAGCTTTTTGGTTTTGATGGTTTCCTTCACTGCCTAAGCTTGGTTGTTCTGGAATTTGCTTTGTAGACCAGGGATGGTCTCAAACACAGAAATCCACCAGTCTCTGTCTTCCACATGCTGGATTCAAGGTGTACACCACCACACCCAGCTCTAGGATTTTCTCCAGCTCCCTTTCACAAGTTGGAAAAATAGCTGAATGGGAACTTGCCCTGAGGTCAGCACTTCATTTATTCCATTTCTTAAGTTACCTCCTTGATCAAGGGACTGAGCTCCATTCCACTTACTCCTTATTCCACTTAGCTCTCTTCCTCCTCAAATTTTACATTTGGAATTTTTTCTTGCTCAGCTTGTTCTTTTTGACTATAAGTTTTTACAAGCATGAACACTAGTAACCACATGCAGAGTCTATTACTAGGCAGTTTTGAGATTTCCTTTGCCAATGGAATTAATCCAAATTTCTTTACTTTAGCTCCAGGCAGACGTTTTGGGCAAGGGCAAAAAGCAGCCACTTTCTTCACCAATTTATCACAAGAAAGACCTGCTGCTGGAAGGTTACAGCTAATACCTTTCCACCTATGGGGGCGTGGCCTTATGGACTATTTACCTGGATGCGAAGCATCCTCTCTCTACTTGTCTCTGAGCCCCATTTTGGCTGTTCGGTTTGCTTTTGGATCTGATCTTCATCCACCCCACCGTTCAAGCAGAACATCCCGTCCTTGTAAGTCTACCCCTTAATAAACACCTATCTGGTTTTTTTTTTTTAGTTCTGAGCTAGTTTGAGATTCCTTTTTTGTTAAGTAACCGATCATTTCTGCCTTCAAAGACCTCTAGGCAATATACTAAAATTCTTCTCCTCGAAATCACTTGAGCCACCTCCCCCCACAGTTCTAATCATTCTCAGTGCAATTTTCTTCCATACCTTCATTAGCATGGCCATTAAGCACTGCTTAAAGTATTCCATTGCTTTCCTAGCTCCTCCAAACAAAATCATAGCCAGGTCGATGACAGCAGGACTCCAGGCCCTGGTACCAACTTCAGTCTTAGTGTTTCTATTGCTGTGAAGAAACACCTTAACCATGGCAAATCTTACAAAGAAAACATCTAATTGGTGGCTTTCAGTTGTCAGGACATGGCACATGCAGGCAGACATGGCGCTGGAGAAGGAGCTCAAAGTGGAGAAGGAGCTACATATTGATCATCTAGGGAACAGGAAGTAAATTGAGACACTGAGTGGTATCGTGAGCATAGGGGACTTCAACGCCCACCTCCACAGTGACAAACGGTCTCCTCCAACAAGGCCATGACCATTCCAACAATGCCACTTCTCCCAGTAGTGTTATTCCCTATGAGATTATGGTGGCCAATTATGTTCAACCTACCACAGTACCAAAATTCCACAGATCAAAGAGACATGTTTCTCATTTATAGAACAAAAGCAAATGAAGTCCAAATCTAGACAAAACACCTCATATCATCTCCAGTACAAGACTGTTTGGCAGAACTGGGCAAATACTCACAGACATAGATTTTGAAATGTTCGCCAAAGGTCCAGGAAATGCCTCTGCCATCCATCTTCCAACCTTGTAAAACAGAGCAGGCTTCAACTCTCCAATTTCTGAAAGAAGGGAATAAAAATCTACATAGAAGTTTGTCTTCAGGATCAATGTTAAGCCTACCTAACAACAAGCAGAGACCAAATGTTGCATTTTCAGACCAGAGCTCATTGGTTGTAGAATTGTCCTGAAGCCAGGCATATATGAATATTGGTGACAAAAGCTTCAGATTTGAAGCCACTGCCAGTCTTTGAGTGGTACTGAGGTACTGCTTCCCTTCGCAATGGAGGTGGAAGTCAAAGACTCAGGGTTGGCCCAGGTTATCACCAGTTATAATAGCCAAGAGATTGTCTGGATTCCCTTCCTCCAGCACTGAAAAGTACTAATGTAACCCATAGACATAGTACCATGTAGAGATATATACTTTAGTTATGGCTCTGTATGACTGCTAGCTGTGCTGTGGGCCTCAGTGCACCAATGAGACTGTGCAAGTCTGTGTCTGTGATACACAAATGCAACATGGCTTAATGTCCACACTGGTAACAAGCAATTTTGATCAACAGCATCCCAGCTTTGGAACACATAGAATGGAGTCAGATCCCTTTCTCTAGGGGTGAACAAAGTAGCGAGCATAGAATGTTTTTTTAATCAAAATGCTAAGTCAGACTGGTAACAAACCACCATGTTCAGGCCAGTACTATTCAATAGATCCCCAAGAACAGCCACAGTGCCATGCAGAGACTTGTGACCCCATTTTAACAAATGACTATCCCACTAGAATTGACCTGGGATTGCTTGGGAAAAAGGCAACATTTGGTTCTATCCCAAGTGTTGTGAAAACCTCTAAACTCGGGATGTGACAAGCTTAGCAGCATTAGTAGCCACAGTCACAACATAATATCCTGAGGCTGTTATTTCTATAGCTGCAGAGACTTTTTCAGGAAGTTTACCCCTTCGGGGACTCAAAGAGCTAAGATGAAGCAAGAGATCCATTGTGGATTTAAGACAGAGCTGAGGTTGGATCTCTCCCTACTGCTAGAAGAGTGTTACCCTTTCTGCCAGTTTCCACTGCAAACATAGGCTTACATCACCCTCTAGTGATGAAAAGAAAGAAGCAACAACTGTGGATTGTATAGAATTTCAGCAAATGGAAATAATGAATCCAGATTTTGATCTACAGTAAATAACTATTATTTCAAAGTTCAAAGGTATAAAAAAAAAAACAAGCTTCAAGAACTTCCAGGAAGTGATTACTTCAGCTTAGTATCAAATTACACTGTCAGAATCAAGCAGAAAGTAACACATGTGAGTAAACTATCAGAGAACGCAACATGGCAACTCACGGCATCACAGTGGGAAGCAAAGAAACATCGAAAAGTAATTTCAATAATATGAAATTTCAGCTTTAATAAGAAATAGAAACTAAAATTTGAAAACTTTGAACAAGGAAACAAACAGAAATCCTTGAACTAAAAACTACACATAGCAGATTTAAAAGTGCAATCGAAGGCAACATTAGCAAAATGGATGTAAGGCAAGAGAAAATCAGCGTGCAGGAAAGCAGGCCGCTGGAAAATACCCAGGTGCAGGACAAGGAAGGGTCAAGGCTTCTTCCGTTGTGAAGAAAGTTCACGGGTACAATGGGGCAGCATTAGAAGAGCTGAATATGAGTTCTTGAGTCTTTAAAAAGTATGATTTGAGATTGACAAGGGAGCGTACTCAAAGAACTAGTAGTAGAAACCTCCCAAATTCTAGAGCTATTCCCCAATGTCCACACATAGGAAGGTCAGCTCTGTCATCAGCCAGCGTTGACTTATTCAGGTCTACTCTAACTTACTTTGTAGTTGGTTTCCCAAAGGAGAAAGAAAACAATACAAAAGAGTCTCAAAACAACAACAACAAACAAAGTCATCCCTCAATGTATCCAAATGTATTCTCCTCCTGGAAGGCTACTTCTGAGCAGAGATCTTATAGTCAGAAGTTAGCTTGAGATTTTTCAAAGTCCATAAGGAAAAATCACCACAAAGAAATATATTATCCAATCAAGATGTCCTCTAGAAGTAAGGGAAAGGTGAAGACATTTAATGGCAAACAGAGCCTCCGAGGCTATACATCTTTTTTAAATTAACACAAAAGACTTTCTTCAACTAAGGGAGAGAGATACTCCCTAAAATAAAAAAAACACAATTTTCCTATTAATTTAGGAAAACTGGAAATTATAAAACGTAGTGGTAGTACTGGAGAGATGACCAAAATGCTCAACATGATAGCTATGCTGCACAAGTCACGCATTCTCTAGCGTGAAGATGATAGGAACAAATGAGCGCACTAATGTCAAAATTATGTGATGCAAACTTAAATTTGGAAATCAAAAATTTTAAATATAGCAAACATAGCATTTTTTTCTGGGCACTTTGAGCATCTATTAGTAACCAGTTGAACAGAGTACTAAAGTCATATGGTGAAGACATGGTAGTAAACCACTAGGGTTGGGTCCAGATAGCATGTAACTCGCCATTCTGAAGTCTCTAGGCATAGTGTTGATACAGTTTCCCCGGAGATGCAGTGTTCCATTTGTTCTTGTGCTTTGAATAGGTACATACAAGTCCTGATTCTTACCTTGTGTACAGCCTTGATAATTTTACTTTGTTTTAAATTAGAAAAGTAGTATTAGGTTCTTTTATGAAATTTTGTGGATTTCATATCATGCTGCTGGATCTCATTCATCTCCTCCTCCCTCCACATCCACCCTCCGCTCCTGCAACCTATCCCCCACACAAACCAAAATAAAATTTAAAGTAAAGAAGGCAGAAAGATCTTGTTATAATAGCTGGAGAGTGACACAGTGAGTCACGCAGTATACCCCTAGTCCATCTATCATTACTTGCAAGTGTTCATTGCAGTGAGTCATTGGTCTGTTTCAAGGCCTCTGGTTTCCTCTGCACTGTCTATACCGGGCCGTCATGGGGACTCCTCTTGCATATCCTGTTTTATCCTGTGTCAGGACTGGCCCTTTTATATGGTTCAGTAGATCACTGATGGGGTGGATGTTAGTGTGGGCCAACTCAGATCCCTGGTTCTGTGCCTGGATGCTTGCTTTTTGGTCAGCTCCCCAGCTCTCCCTCATCCTCATCACGAGGGTGAGCTCTCCAGCAAATGACTAGCTCACCCTATGCAGCAGGCAGCAAGGAGTGGGGCTGGTTCTCCTATGTATGGCAGATAAGGGGTGGGGCCACATCTGGCAGACTCACGGTCACTCTCACCCCCATCGACAGGGTCAGCTCTACTGTCCTACTCAGGTGAGGGGCAGTGCCAACTCTCACCTGATACAGGTGGAAAGGAGTGAGGGAAGAGGGCGTCTTTCCCTCGCCATCACCACCACGTGGCAGATAAAGGGGGAAAGGTCATTTTGTCCAATTTCATGACCCGGGAGTCAGCTCTCCTGCCTGCTGCAGGCAGTGAGAGACAAGGGGCAAAGGGGAGACATCTCTGCCCCACCCACGTTGCTGCCTGCCAAACAAGTAGTGGGGCCCCTGTCTGCTGCACATGCGCTAAGGCCTTAGGTGCCTCCACCAACAGGGTCAATTCTACTGTGCTGTTCAGGTGAGGTGGACGGTCTGCTCTCCCTAGTGCTGTAGCCCGTTAGATGCCAGGCCAGCCCTCCTGTTCTCATGAGATCAGAGCTAGTTCTATTACCTTCCACAGGCAGTGAGGGTGAGTGGAGGGGTATCTCTCTCTTTCACTCACACCACCATATGGCAGATGAGGGGCTGGACCAGATTTCCCATACTCCCCTACTCCCCTGCTCACAGGGTCAGCTCTACGGTGCAGCCCAGGTGAGGAGCAGGGATCTGTTTTTTGGAGCTGCTGCATCCAATGAGGGCAGGGCCAGCTCTGCAGCCCTATCTTCCCAGCTTTCAGAGTTAACAGGAGCCACGAAATTCAACACAAACAGCAGTGGCAGCAGGGCCACAGGACCAGATGTGGCCCGCGGCAGCAGTTCAGGCCTGGACATCACCATGGCCCCAGGGGGCAAGTAGGCTACCCATCTCAGCCTGCTCCTTACTGCCTTCTTCAGATCCGCCTCTCTCCACAGGGCACGAACTATTCTGTTTCCCTCTCTCTCTTCCGTACCCCACCATATTTCTTCACCATACCGGCCTGTGATTTTTCCTCCCTGCCTGGGGCATGTGGATATTCTGCTCAGTCTTAGGGTGTAAGGCAGACTCGAGTTTTCGGCTCCAGTACCAGGTTCTTAAAAGAAATATCTTTATATCTTGCCTTTTGGGTTTGTGAAAGGATAGGCCATATGGATTGCAAACCCTTTCATCTTTAAGCTGATGGGAACAGGCACCTCAGCTGATGTTTTGAGAGCATGGTTATAGCTGTTCTTATTCAGCACCGAGACTTTAATCTGACAGGTCACTGTCCTCCAAACTCAACTTTAGTTATTAATATGCCTTGGCAGAGACAAATCTTCATCCTTTTACTTTGAAATTATTTAGTTTCCTTCTTTTTTCTTTTAATTTTTAAACTTTTATTAAATTTGTTCTTTGGCAATTTATGAATATATATACAATATATGCATATTTATATATAGTATATGCATGTATATGTATATATTACCATAATTGCTGCCAGTGCCATCCTCACTTATCCCCCTTCCACCTCTATTACCCCTCCATTCCTTGCTAGAAGTTTGTTTCCTGCATTCATGACCTTTTATTTTGTTTTGAGATCTGCTGAGTTTGGCCAGTGCCTACCTCATGACCATGGATTTAGATATATCCATTGAAATGTGGTGGACTCATCAGGTATACAACTAAAGACAACGTCTGTCCCTTCCAAAGAATCCATCAATAGCCACCAGTTCAGCAGGGTGGACTAGGGAAATCTGAGCCCGTCTCCAATCTGCGATTGACCATTGACAAGCCGAGTCTTGTGGAGGCCCATTAAACGCAGCTGATGCTGTTGTAAGACAATTGCATTGGCTGTACCATGCTCATAGATGCAGGAAGCTAAGCCATCTCTGATTAGTTCTGAGGTTCACTTCACATGAGAGAATCGATGCCTAGTACTGTAACCTGCTTACCAACCATAGTTGAGGAGATAGCAACTATCTACTTTCTAAACTTGTGTCGTATTCTAATATTCAGGGTGTTCCATCATTGCACCATCCCAAAGGCTATACTAGATAAGTGTTTCTGTCACCTCATTCTAATAAGGCCTGGTTACCAGGAGACAGTGGGCTGTTTTCTCAGTGTGTTGATAGGAAATATGCATAAAATTTCAGAGCTCCATCTTCAGGAGGCTCTAGAGATGCCCCAGGATTACAGTTGCTTTTCCTTGTGTCTTTATGATACAACGTTTAATAAACAGCTCCAGATCTAGAAGGCAATGGACCCTTCAGAGAACAAAATGCAGTGGGTCATCTAACAAGTGGTTTTCACATCCGGCATGATAATGGCCATTCATAGTCCCACATTCTCTGGAGTCTATGAATGTGTTACCTTACTTGTCATTGTGGATTTTACATATACAGTTCAGGACTTCAAGCTGGCTATTAGTCTGGATATATACATACAAATAGGCCCAGTCAAATCTATGGATTATTGAAAATGGAATCTGTTCCTCACTTCAAGAGAGGAAGATCTAACCACAGAAAAAGAGTCAATGAGACATAGCATGTCTGCATGCCTGGGGTTGAAGGCAGAAAAACCAGCAGTTTACACAAGACAGGCAATGGAACCAGCCTCTTACCAGCACAGATGAGAAAATGGATTCTCAACCAAACCTTCTCTAAAATAATATAGTTCTTAACAACTTCATTTTAGTTCACTAAAAGTCATCTTATGTTGTCAAATTATAGAAGTATATGATAATAATTTTTATTTTAAGCCTTTATACATGTATAAATTTTGTACAGTAGGAGAAAATAAATACTGAAACAAGACATGTATCTGAGGCTGGTATAGGTATGACGTTAATAAAGCATTTTCATTCATGGACCTAAAGACTCAATAGATTCAGCCAAGCCCTAAAGTGTCAGCAGCAAAGAGGAACGCTGATGAACTAGTTGAGAAACCAGGAGAAAAGAAGTGTGACCAGAGAGGCAGACTTCTGGAAGCTTTTCTGGTTTTGTTCTTTGTCTTACACAATTGACGATTACACAACTGACGTGTTGACATTTTGAAAATCAGCTCCTGGGTATGTCCCTGGGCTCTGGTGGAGATCAAATTCCTGACCTAGAACAGCATGCTGCATATGTGACCATTCTGACAGCCAGTGAACTAGCTGTTGTCTGATCCACCAGGTCATAACATCAGTAAGTCTCCAGTTTCAAATGAAGTAAAACAAAGGTTTATAGTCTCCAGTGGCAGAGGTGGAAATATACATACACATGTATCTATACCTATACGTGTGCATGTTCTTTGTTCTTGCTTTGTTCAATCTCCCTCAATCTGAATCTTACCTCCTGATAAGTCCAAATTATTGGTAATGGGTAAAAGCATTCCTCCCCCTGCTCAGCACAAGGTCCTGTTGCACAGGGGACTCTTAAAAATAAGACTGATGATGCAGTCAATTTGTAGAGTATCTCTCAAACTTCTGTAATTTCTGGAACTAGATCCCGAAGTGGCAAGATTACTAAAGTTAGGTTCCACATCTTCAAAGACAGTCCTTATCTGAACTTATTCTGCTGTACTACTGACCTACCATCATCATCAATTAAAGCTCAGTTTCTAATGTATCACTATTATCTGGTCACAAAACCCCTTGTAGGTAGTGATTACACTATTGTCTAGTGACCAAATACCTTGTAGGTAATGATTACATGAAGTCCCTAATTATGGAGGATGGAAGATTCTTTATTACAACATACACTTACTCTGGATATGGATATACCTGTCTTCACCACAAAGCTTCTTCCAGTGTTGATATTCTGTGCCTTGCTCATGGTTATATAATTCAAATGCAATATTGCTTCTCTTTGAGAAACTCATTTTGTTCTGCAAAATAGAGGAGGTGCTTGTGATTCAGTAGTCTATCTTGAGTTCTATCAGGCAGAGAGAACCTATATAAGCTGAGATGGCCTCTCCAAGACTTAATTGTGGGAACAGTTGAAGAAATAATATAATGTTCGAATACTGCCCTCTATAATACTGCAGCGTTACTTTAACCTTATCAACAAGGAATGGAACAATTTCTTTGAAATCTATGATGAAACCAATGACTTATCAACCAAGTATTGAAATAAAAAGAGAGATCTTCAGTAACTAGTTCCCTGAATAAAATAATCAAATATATTTACCTGTTTGCATAATTTTCAGTGCTGACAGTTTACATACAAAGAATGAAACCCACCCCCTAGGAAATATAATCACTTTCTAAGTGAAACAGATCTGCATGCTTTTGCTGAGTATATTCTATCTTACCACCTCTGCTGAGAGTCTTCTCTTTCTTTGGGTCAATATATGAGGCTGTGTCTGTACCTCTCTAAGCATATCCATACAAATTTTGGTAACATAGGAATAAATTATCTCTTTATTCCCATTACAAATTCTAAAGGAAGCATATCTAGTGAATGTGTATCTGATTTCTGGGATCAGTTCTAGGCCCAATCTGATTAGCAGAGACTAGGAAGCCCTGTTCAAAGGCAGAGGCTAAAAGACACGGAGTCATCATTGCCAATGCAGACACTGTAAAATGTTCCAGACGCTGGTGTATATATTCTTTATCTCACTAAATCTTCATATCAAAAAAGATTAGGTGGCCACTAAGTATTTCCTGCCCTTTGATTAAAAGGCACATTGGACCAGAAACCCCAATTTCATGCCCTGTAGAGATTTCATCATTCTCTTCAAGATGTGAGCAAATTCCCAAGAGAATGAGTGCCTCTTATTTCTGAAGTGCTATTTCTATATACATATCTCTGCCCCATTATCTTAACCCAAGGGTAAGGTTCAACTGTTCATTTATTTTTTAGTAATTTCAAGCAAAAGCAAGCCATACGCACATTTCATTCATTGACTTTAGTATATGTATATATACATATACTGATATAGTATATATGTGTATATAATATAATCTTGTATATATATATACACTATATAAAGATTATATTGCAGATATCAGCAGTCTAACTGTAATCTTTCTAAGAAGGCTTTTAATAAGGACAACAATGATCTGGCCCACCAGGCTGTTCTTTAGTGACAGGCTCTTGAAGGGAAGGTTTAGGGATGAGAAAATAAAAAGGATATGAAAATTGAGACCAGAAGTTCTCATAGAAGCTGATGGCTTATGCTAAGCAAGTTTATGTAAGGAGTGCAGTATCATATTTTCAGTTTTAAGGGAGGAAATTGGACAGAGTCCTCAGAAAGTAACCATACAAAGGAGCACACTCAGCAGGAAGCCAATCAAGCAATGATCCGCAAAGGGAACAAGGGACATCTCCAGTGTATCAAACTGAGCACACTGTGGCCTTGGGACTGAAAAACACAGCCCTTTAGAAGAGAAGAGTTGGATTCTCAGGCTCCTAAACAAGGACACGGCCCCAGGTCATAACTGGGCTTGTCATGGATAGTCCTGATTTTAGACAGGAAGTGCATTCCTCCTCCACAAATCAAGGCCTCAGGAAAAGCTTTGAACTGGTCTGGCTCCAACAAACTAGCAATCCTTCCATTCATATATTATTAGCTTAACCTTGGTCCATTTCTGTCAGACACTAGAAAATAATAACACACTTATCAATTTTGCTCTTGCTGTGCCACTTAGAATTCTTAGTGGTATTACTAGAATGTCCATTCTCACAGGCAAAATGTTTGTTGATTTATTTTAATCACTTATTCTTTCTTGTATTAGTTTTTATTTTATTGTATTGCTAGAAACACCATCTTCAAATTCAAAACATTCTTGAGCTTTATTCCAAAAGAAAGGTGATTCTGTAAAGACATCTCAAATATGAAGCAATTAATGACAAGACAAATATACCAAATCAACCACTTCTAGATGGGTGATTGATCATGAAGTATTGGAATAACGTCCTAAAGAATATCAGAATAACAAATGTCTGTAAAATGATAAACATCAGTGGAGTTAATGCCACATTAGGAAGGGATGGGATTTTAATCCAAGTATGCTTTCTCCCCAGTTCAAGGATTCAGAATTGTCTTTAGATGTTTATAGAGGCTTTGCTATCTGTGGAAACTTCTTTATATATCGTGATTCATGTATTCTCTACAAGCATCCTGGGAAGTCCCCAATCATACTATTTTAAAAATTGGTATCTAGTTATGCCACAGTATTTCAAGGTTTTGAATCTGTATTTTTCTATGTGGAAAATGAAGCATTTAAGTTGAACTGTGAGTGGCCATTTTACATTACAATTCTCAGGAACCACAGTAAGTTTTCTATCCTACTCCATTCTCTCAGTATGGAAGCTTCACTCTAGCTTCATGAGCAGCACTCTTTCCATCCACCTAGAATATGATACTGATGTGCGTATAGATAAATAATGCAGATTTAGATATTCCAATAACTATGTACAAGAGCGTGGTAAGTACTTGTTGGAAAATAACTGTTCTTACATGACTTACCTGTACAATTTCTTGTTGTAATTAGGGGGGAGATGGGTGCGTGTTGTTTGTTCCCCGCACCCAGCTTCCAAGCCCCCAGCCGCTGGCCCGCTCAGCGGCTGG
>JAQHUG010000565.1:398741-412533 GCA_028555095.1 Dicrostonyx torquatus | reverse complement strand
TATTTCGGGTGCAGGCAGCCACCAGTAGCTGAGCGGGCCAGTGGCTGGGGGCTTGGGAGCTGGCGGCTGGGGAACACAACACACACCTCTTCGCCTATTTACAACAAGACTAGGAACACTAGGAATGAAAAACAAAGAGTTTTCATTTGGGCAGTGTAGCACAACACCTGCTCTACGTGCTAAGCACTACAGTATGGTTTGCGATTCGGGCAAGGGCCTCGAGATTGAAACACACACAGACACACAGACACGGGTAACACCTAGAATGCCCTCTTTATTGTGTTCCAGGGCAGCTTATATAGGGTCTCCTTGACTAATGGCCACACCCTAACTCTCAGCTGCAAGCCCACGAGAAACCACTCCCTGGACATCAGAAACTCCTGAGGGTTTGTGCTCAGAGCAGCTGCAAAATAAGTTGTTTGTTCAGAACAGTTGCAGGCATAGGAAAACAAGTTGTTTACTCCAGCAGGCAGAGGGTCACAGGAAATTCAGGGTCTGGGGGTTCACAGTCCCCAACAGGGAGGGAGATAGTCAAGCAGACTTGATAAGAGAGAGACAGTAACTGCCCAAAGCAAAGCTAACATTGACTGGCCAGTTGGTCAGTTTCATGTAGATTTCCCCGAGATAGCAAAGTCTAGGCTGTATTGAGTTTGTATATTGTCCTGTTTATGAAGCAGGTAATTATAACAGACCAAGTTGTAAATAAAGGTGACTTCTTTCTTCCCCTATTTCAGGAAAGAGACCTGCAATCATTCTGCGGACAAAGAGCTAAGAACAGATGCATTCACTTCTTATTAGTTGTGACAACACAGAGAATTTAGCATAATTAACAGCTTTTGAGATACCTGCAAGGTACAGAGGTACCCGGCAACTAATAACTATCACAAACTGTCAAGAGTTAGAGAAAGACAAAGTCTGTCTAACAAAGAGTTAGCAATATACAGAGCAATGGTTTCATCACCCCTGTTTTGGCAGATGATATGTGACAAAGCATGATCTCTCCAGTTGGTTCATAAAAACATATACCAAATATAATATTTTCTAAAAGGCCATGACCTTGGCTACTTACTTGGCATCCCTTTCCCCAACATTAAGAGCTTTAATTTTTTTCGACCTTAAATCTTTATGTCTTGGATATTTTCTTCACTTTTTTCTTAACTTGTTACCTTTCTATAAATCATGCTGATAAAGTTTGTCTTTGCTTGACTCCTGCAAGTATCTCCATATTTAATATTCATTAGTATAAGACAAACATCTCTGCAGCCACTGCCCATCCATCTTTGATGAACATGAGTGTCTGGTATCCTACATCCTTGGGTCATGCACAAGCAGCCATGTTTCACTCAGACCCCACACCAGTGGGTTTTCTGATTTATAGAATCATTGAGCAAATATTTGGCTTCAATTTTTCAGAAACTTACTCTTTAGGAACATGGAGCCAACATTGCTTTAATACTGCCATATTTTTTTCTTTCTTAACATGTGTGTCCTGCAAGTACTGTAAAAGGCATAGTCTTCACTTAAAACTCTACCATGCTAAACTTACTCGCACACACATTGATCCTTAGATATACCCTGATTTCTTGTATGTAAGGCCTACAAGTAATCTCAATAAATTAATTCATCATAGAGCACCCTGTTTTATTTTTAACATCTCTAGTGACCAAAAGTTCTTTATTTATTGAGCAGCAATCTGACTACTTAAGAATATCTATCAGTTCCCTTGATCCTATATTATCTCCAGGTATTAGACTAAAAGGCAAATATGCCTTTTATCCTGTTTCTTACTTGTCTCTAAAGATGACTGCGTTAACTTTGGCATCCAGATAGGTTGGGAAATAGAATTTTGACCTGACTTTAAAAGGCCCTTTATCTGAAGGAAATAAGTATAGCACATTAATAAGGACAAAATACAGAAGAGGTAAAGAAACACCATGAAACAAGTTTATAGATGTTGAATTGAAGATATTTAAACTGTTCTTAGGAAAGAGTGTTACAACCAGGGAAGGACTGGACAAGGAGCCACTCTTACATGTGTTTGACTGAAAACTGATTTCAGAACAAAAGAGTCAGACTACCACCTAAAGGAAGAAAATAGTAATACTTTCTTTTTTTGTCACCAGGAGAATCAATGAGTTCCCTGTCAAAGACCACCTGCTTATAAGCTACCAGAATACCTAGGGGCAGTCTCTCATTTAGCACAATGGAAAAAGCTCTTATGTGTAGGTGGTATCATTGGGCATAGCTAACTACTGCAGAAGACCCAGGAGGCATCTGGTGAACAGGATGGATAATGTGACTCTGTGGTCCCCAGAATTAAAATGAAATCGGGTGAGACTTTGGAATATCTAAGTGGTATGGAAAGTGGATCTTCTTCTGTCTCAGCCCTTTACTCTTTCTACATCTGAGCAGTTTTATGAGAATAGACCCAGAACAGGGGAAAGCCAGTATAACATAGCCTTCCTCTTACACTGTGTTCATAGTGTGCAGGAGGAGAGTCAGAGGAGAAGAAGGTGCATTACCATTACTCACCATTTTAAGGACTCTAACCTCCCACAGTCTGTTGTTTTTTCATTTTTTGTTTGTTTGTTTTTATTTTTTTTACATTTTTTATTGATTTTTATTGAGTTCTACATTTTTCTCTGCTCCCCTCCCTGCCTCTCCCCTCCACTCTTCAACCCTCTCCCAAGGTCCCCATGCTCCCAATTTACTCAGGAGATCTTGTGTTTTTCTATATCCCATGTAGATTAGATCTATGTAAGTCGCTCTTAGTGTCCTCATTGTTGTCTAAGTTCTCTGGGATTGTGATTTGTAGGCTGGTTTTCTTTGTTTTATGTTTAAAAATCACCTATGAGTGAGTACATGTGATAATTGCCTTTCTGTGTCTGGATTACCTCACTCAAAATAATGTTTTCTAGCTCCATCCATTTTTTTTGCAATTTTCCTGCAAAATTCTCGATGTCGTTATTTTTTTTCTGCTGTGTAGTACTCCCTGTGTAAATGTACCACATTTTCCTTAACTATTCATTGATCGAGGGCATTTAGGTTGTTTCCAGGTTCTGGCTATGACAAACAAAGCTGCTAGGAACATAGTTGAGAACATGTCCTTGTGGCACGATGCACCAGAATGATAAGTAAAGACTTAGAGAAGAAAGTGCCCTACCGTATCTCAGAGAATCTGGGACAATGTGGTCAATGTAATGAAGATACAGTCAGCTCTTGGATGCAGCTTTTTCCCTTTGTAAATGTTGATGAGAGGTCTACGAATAACTCTTGAGCAAGGTAGGTAGGAAAGAGCTGATCTCAGCTGTGGATGCTGCCCAGAACAGGGTACCCACGAAAAATCACCTGCAAGCTCCCCGAGACTACACTAGACCCATTCTGCAATTCCTAGTCTGTATAAACTTAGGGATCAGCAGAGGCCCAAGGTTGGATCCAGGAGTTTTAGGAGACTTTCTAAGTACTTAACACTCAACAGGAAGGACTCAGTGATCCCATGTGTAGATCTCTCCAACTTC
Source organism: Dicrostonyx torquatus (assembly GCA_028555095.1). Lineage (NCBI taxonomy): Eukaryota > Metazoa > Chordata > Mammalia > Rodentia > Cricetidae > Dicrostonyx > Dicrostonyx torquatus. The sequence continues at coordinate 409,015 of JAQHUG010000565.1, read as the reverse complement.
CTGTGCCTGAGAGCTGAGAAAACTCAAGAACTACCATTGATCCTAGTTGTATGTTCAGACTGCTCCAGTTGACTGAATTAGATTTTCCCATGTTAGCCTGATCTGACATTGTGAGGAGGAGGAGGAGTGGAACCCAACCAGGAACCAACCAGTATCTCAAAGGTAACTGTTTTTGTTCAAATTTAAGAAGCTAATAGGTTGAGAAAGAGAAGGCTCTTGGCTGGGCTTCCCTCAAGTTCATCTTTAATCTTTCAGGTTTTTAGTTGTTTCTAACGAATGTCAACAAATGACAGTTACAAAGTTTTATGATACATGAGTGGATATGACCAAAATACATTGCATATGTGTGTTAAACTGTCAAAGAATAAAAAAATGGTATTCTAAAACAAATAATAAATACATAAAACTAGAAGACTCCTCTATACAGCATGTCTAATTTAGCTATCTCTGTTCTTCTAATATTTTTAATAAATGAATAACTTACACACTTAGCTTGTCGATACGGCAGCTGAAAATGACTCTGAGTCAGTTAAAATCTTTGGAGTGTCAAATGAAACTGCATAACCTTATATGAACATTGGATATCTCTATTAATACATTTTAATATCATATTTGCTTCACTTTCAACTATGATATTATGAGAAATTACTATTTCACCTTGTTTGCTATTGCTATCATACAATATCTCATAATCAACTTCAGAATAATTTAATTGTACAATTAGTGTTTGAACCTGGATGCTGTAACTACTTTCCTGGTATATATCGTTAGCCATGTTATATTAGTTTCCTTGATGTCAGTGTTGACTGTAGTTAGTTTATGCATCTAATAAGTACATGAGATAATATGTAATGATAAACTTTATGTTAAACAAAAGTTAAGAATAATTATCTGTAGTAAATTATAAGTTAAATGATAAATCACTTATGTATAGCTGGAGAAATTGTTGGTAAAGTGCTTGCTACACAAATATAAAGTCCTCAAAATCCATATAAAAAAAATGAGACACTTGATTACAATTCCAGTGTTCAGAAGGCAGAAACAGCAGATCCCTAAGTGGGCAAGCTAGTTTATCCTGTTTGTTAAGCTGCTGGCCAATGAATGATACTGTATCAAAGAAAAGGTATAAAAGTAAGGTGGATGACTCTGAGGACCAATGTCCAAGGTTGTAGTCTCACATACCTGTGACCACATGAGTCCACACATTCAAGTAGACTTGTACCTACAAACACAGACACCATAAAATTAAAAATAAGGGTTTGGAGAGATGGTTCATCAGTTAAAAGCACATATTGCTCCAGCAGAGGACAGAAATTCAGTTCGCATCCTGCACATGGCTGTTCAAAACATCCGCAACTACAGTTCCAGGGAACTTGATGTGTTTTTCTTCACAACACAGACACCAGGCATGCATACGGTGAACATGCATATATGCAGGCAATACCTTCATACACATAAATGAAATAAATAAATGCAGTTTTAAATTTATTAAAAATAAAAATAAATGATTAATATTTGATGTCAGATTCTCCTATGTATGCTGTGAATATGTTTTATTACTATTGGTTAATAAAGAAGCTTCTTTGGGCCTATGTCAGAGCAGAATATAACCAGGCAGGAGATCTGAACAGAGATATATATATATAGAGAGAGAGAGTAGACGGAGTCAGAGAGATGTCATGTAGCTGCTGAAGGAGACAGACATCTGGGAACCTTATCAGTAAATCACAAGCCTTGTGGTAAAATATAAAATAATGGAACTGGGTTACTTTAGGATATACAACCTAGCTAGCAATGCACCTAACTGATTGACCAAGCAGTGTTATAATTAATTTAGTTTCTGTGTTATTATTTCAGGTCTGGGCATCCAGGAAAAGAATGAGCATCCTCAGTCTACAAATATTGAGTATTTACATTAATGAGGATATTTATACACATTTACTTAGTAGTATGTATGCATGCATATATGTACTAATAAGTATTTGAGAAGATATTGTGAAGTTACATCATGTTTTGCTATGTCTATTGAAATTAAATATAGAAGATAAGGTAGTAAACACAGCTTCGATTTGGAAGTAATAAAGATATTTTGAAATAATATTCCAAAAGTTTCTATCTTGAATGTAATGGGAGGTGCATTTGGAGAACCCAATGCTGTTTAATGTTATATTTTATTTAGAAGTACTGATGTTAGAAAAGTACTTCCTGCAGCAGGTTATTCCATTACAATGAAACCAGGTTCTTCTACTTATGATTCAGGCAATCAGTCACCTACTGGTCATAAAACATCCCTCTGTGCTCCCTACGGTTAGCTATGTTTTATTAGTACCACCTTGTAATAGCCGGTGCTGAGATAGCTTTGTCATTGCTTCAAATTAAGATGTATCTGAGGGCTACATGAGAGTGCCTGGAAATTGGGTAGTTAAATCATCCTTGAGAAGATTTACCACATAGAAACTCATTACTTTCATTCTCTGCAAAGGAATCCCTCACAAAAGTAAAAGAAACTGGAAAAAATACATCCCACACTCCTTTCAACTTAAAATAAATTGGCATGGTCTATATTATATAAGATGACGATTATTAGAAACAAAAATAGGTCTATGTGTATACTACAATATCACTTAAACATGTAATTTTGAATATTGTCTTTTAAATTTAGAGTTAGGGAGAGTGGTTTTCAGTAATACCTTCATCAGCACTAAAGACAATTAAAAAACTATGAAATGGCCTCTCGTGTATGGACCTTCGTGCTCAGAATATATTTATTAAACATTTCTGGAAAAATATTTTCAACAAAAAATACAGGTAAGAATTATAACAAGACAATAACAACACAAAAGGCAAAACACACACACACACAGACAACAATTATTAATGCAAATATAAACAAGCAAGAGAAAGATAAATAAAACACACACACACACATATTCCCAAACAAAGTAAAAAGAGACAAAATGCCTATAAAAATGACATTGAGTTTGTTTTGGGTTGGCTATCTACTGCTGAGCATGGAGTCTACCCTGAAGGATGGTTAATATACCCAGTTAGAATCCATTGAAGAGAAACGATTGCTCCTTTGCCAGCAGGTATTAATTGCAGAAAGCTTCTTGGCTAAATGTGGATACCCATTTTCACCCCCACCTCTCCCTGTTGGGATCTCCTCTGGCTACAGTCTGTGCATGTCCTGTGTGTGCAGTCATAGTCACGTGCATAGTCCTGTTGCTTCTAGAAGACACTTTCCTTGGAAATGCCATCACTTCAGACTTCTTCAGTCCTTCCACTTCCATTTCCATATAGATTTCTGATCCTTAAATACTTTGATGGATACATCCCACTTAGAACTGAGAACTCCAAGGTCTCTCACTATCTCCACCTTGTAGGGATAGAACTTTCCAACCCTCAATTTGAACTCACAAACAAAAGACCAAGAAGACTGAGGCATAATACTCACTTGTGTCCCTAACAAACTCCAGTGTGTAGCTCCGAGCCCATGATCACATCTGAAGCACAAGTTCAATGCAGTGGGGGGTGCAAAACGAAAGAAAAAGTTACTAATATAGGGAAGACATTCATAGGGAAAAGGAGGCCTGGGAGGAGTGGGAAATAGGTAAATGAAGATGAGGAAAAGTAATTGGCATGCATTATATAAATGTGTAAAGTTGTCAAATGATTAAATGTATTATTAAAAAGGAAAAATCATAATATTTATAGCAAATTTGTATATTGACTGATGAAACAAAGAAGATTTAGTGTTCAAGTAGCAAAATATCTATGTAAATGCTGAAAATTTTAAAGAACTCCAAATAATCGACTGTTAACATCTGCATCAGTAAAGGGAAGCATGGCTTGTGAAATTAAAACTTGTTTAAATAAAGAATGAATGGATGTTAGGCAGCAAGTGACGCACAGAGTGTTAGTCAGATCAAGGTCACGTACCAAGCTGAACACCTATGAAGACTGAGCAGTTAAGCTGCCGTTCTTGGATAAGACTACACAGATGCTAAGAATCTGAAACCCCCCAAATGTATCAGAATAAGACAATATCTTTTAGAACCTTCAGAGAAATACACTAAGGTGCCTGAGTAAAACTTATTGGGGTAGGCTAACTTTTGGCACATCAAATTCTTGAATTCTGTCTGCATAAGTTTTTTGATTCTATTTTATTACAGAGCAAAGGAAATTTGTAGATATGATTAATTTAAGGATCTTGAGTTGGGGAGAGTGTCTTGAATTATGTTGTAGCCGAACGAAACCACGCATATTCTTAGAGAAGCAAGAACCAGGGCAGGAAATAAAATGATATAAGAGAAGAAATTAAAGCAATGAGGAAGTAACAGGCAACCATGGGGAGCTATGAAAAAAAGGAAGGGATTCTCCCAGGGGGGAGGGGGCTCTAGAAAATGCATGCCTAGACCTTTTTTTAAAGTCATTGTGTTTCTTTTTTTCTTTTTAAAGCCATTGTGTTTATTACTTTATTTATTGTTGTGATGAAGGAACTACCAAGAAGCAACTTAAGGGAAGAAAGCTCTATGTTGGTTTACAGATTAAGAAGAAATACGAGGAGAAAATGCCGTGGTAGGAGGAGAGAGGGGCCGGTGACACCGTATCCACAGCCAAGAAACAGACAATCAGCAGGAAGTACGGCTCACTATGAAAATTCAAGGCTTCAGCTTCTGAGCTATATCTTCCAACAAGGCTCCAAATCCTAGAGGGTTTGCCACCTTTGACTTTCGTGCTCCCACCTAGAGACCAGTGGACAGGCATGGCAGCCTATGGCTGCTGTCACATTTAAGCCTCAGCAGCTGCTAACTTTGTGACAATTTGTGGAGTCAGGTAGCTACCCTATAAAAATTCTTGAAGAAAGGAAATCAAATTGTACTAAATTAACCACAAAAGATAAAATGACCAGTGTGCCAACAGGTCACAGAACAGGTCTGCGGCACTCAGCCAAAGCAGAAGTCCCAGAGAAACTCCTTCCTCAAGTGTGTCAAGGGAAGTATGTGCAATTCCATGAAACATTCAGGTTAGAGTGAATTTATCACACACACACACACACACACACACACACACACAGAGAGAGAGAGAGAGAGAGAGAGAGAGAGAGAGAGAGAGAGGAGAATCTTTCAAAGCAATTCAAAAGACTAGCCATACAGGCAAAGGACCACTCATCTATAAATTATTAGTCCAAATCCCACAGAAAAAATAGAAATAGTCACTGGCAGGTATCACTGTTGGCATATTTCACTTGAGAGAAAAAATCATGATAGTGGGTTACTCATGGTGGACAGTAACTTCGATAATTTTGAGGGAAAGACGAAAGATTAGTTGAAAAGGTTTTAGCTAGAATTTAGTGTGAGCATTTTGAAAAGTATCCTAACTCCTCTGTTCCAACCTGGATAGTTGGAAAAGATCTGTTTACAGGCAATACTCCTGGGGACAGTATCCCCAAATTTTAAGAAGACAATATATTGACGTGGTATGGTGCAGATATTGAGAGCCTACTAGTAAGGACTCGCTGCTAGCCCTGTGGAGTCAGGGGGCCAAGAAAATGTGATGCTGTTATGTATGGAAGACACAGAGAATGCCCAGTGTTCCATAATGCTGCTATGAGCAGGGCCCTGTTTCTGATTTACATCTCCCAACTGGACCAGGTAGTCAACTCTTAACACATCTACTAAAATAAGACAACAAGGTTTCTGTCTTACCTTTTAAAGAAATTTCAACTCTTTTCTATTTGTTATTATTAATACAAGTCAGTGACCATGTAAGAACTCAAAGGGAGCTCTCACAGATTATAGTACTCTTAATAGGTTTGTTAATCTGCTAAGTATATTCTATGTTTATATTTATGAATACTAACGTCTCATTGCATGAATATTTACCGGCATAAACTTGAAGGCAAATTCTTTCCATTTTGTTTTGGCTTTAGATAGTATAAAAATATTTTCACTGAGTTTGATTTTAGCAGATCCTTTATGGCCAGACAAAGCAAATTTTTGTTTCACTTTTTAAAGAAGAAAGGTCCCTTGTTTAGTTTCTTTGTCTTAGTTAAGTGACTATTAAGCAACATAGAGCATGACAAAACTGCTAATTATTTGAAACGCATTTCATAGACGTTACTCACTTTAAAGTAAATTGTTTCTTTTTCCACTATGACTTGATAGCATATGGATAGGGTTTCACTTGGTAATATTTGAAAAGGACACCTCAGCATGCAGGGTTTTATACAACCAGCCTCTCATTTTGAGACATTCAGAGCCCAAGATCCATTTATGTACACCAAGGTCAGAGTTCATGGCATTAGGTATGGCACTGAGTAGCTTCCTTATGTAAGTTTTAGTGCCAATATTCATTCATGGCTCATGTTGTACTTCTCAAAACCAGGTTTCTCCACACCGACTATCGGGTCTGCATAAGCTGGTTGCTGCTGGATGACAGCCCTATCTCTTGAGCAGTTTGTTCGGGCGTGGTGGTTTCCCAACTTCTCAAGGACCCCGGGATTCTGTTCTATTTTCACTCCTTTTCTCAACCCTCAATCTCTCATTCTTTGTCTGTTTCCAAGTCAAAATTAACTTCAACGGAAATTCTTATTCTTCTTTCTTTTTCTTCATATTTCATGTTTTTCCAAATTTGCTAGGTAAAATTTATGAGAATGTTTCTATGATGATTTTGTAAATGTAGGTCACATGTTCATATCTACTGCACATTTCCATAACACCAGGGATTACATTTTTCTTCATTTCCTACATCCAATATTTTCATACCATATCACGGAAAGAGCTTGGTGCTTCTGGATGGACCCGTTTGTGTGTAGTAGGCTGATTTTGCTGCAGAAACAATAAATGGGAAAGGGTCTCCAAATCTCGGAACTTAGGATAACAAGGAATTCTCACTGTATTTGGTTCTGTTGCCCAACATGCTTTCTCCTTCACTCTGCTGGGTCAGCTCTCTTCAGACTTTCATTCAATGGTTCAGGATAAAATCTGGGCAGGTATTTTCTTCTCCTGGCAACCACAAACAGGCAAGTTCAGCATAGCATACCTTTGTGTTAGGAAAGGGTGATTGCTAAAGATTCTGTGTGCTAGACAGTCTAGAACCAATCCACCCCACATTCTCTCAGTGCATTTCTTTTCCGTGTCCGTGTCCATGCCTAAATGTGGCCATATGTGCATGCATGCTGGAGGAGGCTATAGGTCAATGTCAGATGACCACCTTGCTTTCTGAGACAATGTCTCTCCTTAAACCTGGGTTCACTGATTTAGTTGGAATGGCTGCCTGGTAGTTCCTGAGTTCCAGTAATAAATATGAATGCACACTAGCCGTCCTGGGAACTTGGTTGTTTAAGGCCTGTCCCACTGTGAATATTTTCACGCAAATGTTTCGGGCGAATTCAGGACCTTATTCTGGGTTGGCAAGCACTTCACAGACTGAGCAATCATCAAAACACACTTCTTGAAGAATCTAATTAAATTTTCAGACTCTCACAGATACCCACATATTACAAGTCTAGTCATAGCAAATCATGCAGCCCTTATCAGTGGCAGAGAGCAGTGAATTATGTTTCCTGGGAGAAACTCCAAATGAAGATAACACTTCCTTTAAAGGCAGACAGCAAAATCCCTTTCTCCTCACCATAGGCATTTTAAAGTATCATTCTCGGTACCTGGCAGATAGTAAATACTATCTAGACATTTTGTGAATATACAGCTTCACAAACTGTCTCCCAGAATACTTTCAACAATATATACACTGTTTAGGAATGTTAATAACATTAATATACTGGCTTTTTAATATTAACAATCTGATCTATACAAAATACCACCTAAAATTATTTTTTATGGTGTGCAAGTAGGAAGGGTTTCTCCTATATTAAAATTTGGTTTACAACTAACACTGTGATGAAGATCATCATAGGTCATTTTGAGTGCACATAGACTTTGAAAGATCTTGGATATGGCTAGAAGTTTGAGAGGATTTAATTTTTTTAAATTATATGTGGCCAAATTATTTTCCAGGAGCTTTGATCTACTTTTTAATCACTTACTCAAAGAATTTGCATGAACCATCAACAACCCCAGGCCTAAATATTAACATTAAGAATGTTTTAGGACTAATATAAAGATGCATGTGTCACTCATTCTAATGAAGGAAGGGATAAGTAGTTGACAGTATAGGGGAGAGCACTCTGAAAAAGTACTACTTAAAAGATGTCTGATAAAAGAGACTAGGTAGTCTGCTCCGCTGAGAACATGGAGGACTTGGTGATATCAGAGTGGAGAGGATGGAACAGATGGGGAAGCCACAGCCAAGATTGCTGCAAACCCCAGGTTGCATTGTAACTCTAAACTCTAGTGTTTGGTTCCCCTCAAGATGGAGACAAAAGAAGTCTGCAGTGGCTCCTATGAGATGGGAACCGAGAACTGCCCTACAGGATTTTGGGACTGAGATACCCATGTAAGTTCCCAGTACTCCTCACCCAGCTGTAAGACCAATTGGGGTAGAAACCAACTGATTTTCCTTCTCAGAGAAACATGGCTTTGAAGGAAGTCCGAGAGAAGCTAAATCCAAACAGTTTGGGAATTATGCCAGAGACAACCATCAGAAAGACATCAGCTTTCTCCTAGGTACTTAACCATCCCTGTGTAGTAGGATGTGAACACTTCACTACCTGGGGAACCATTCCGGATTTGGGTGCTGAGCCACAAGAAAGCATGGTTTGGAAGGGGAGGAATACTAGGGAAGCACTTGATCTCAGGGTATGTTGCTTGTGCCCTGGAGTGGAGGCAGAGCTGTAGAGACTAGGGTCTAAGGATGACAGCAGAGGCCTGAAAAGCTGCCCTTCAGATCCCTTTCTTGCCCCAGTTGTATCTGTATATTCCAGGAGTTATCAAGCACTGACAAATTCCAACAGTCAGACAAAATAACTTTGTTCCAAGGAGACTCTTCACTAATATAAAATTAGTAATGAAAAACAGCCTATTATTTTGCCTTCAGATTCTATGCCTAGTAAAAGACCTAACAAGGTTAAGTATAGAATTGGTTTTTTCATCACCCATGAGTTAATACTTCTGTGTCGGGGACCGTCGTCCCAACATAGAAACTGGTGCTTTGCCCTAAGCGTGTTCTCGGAGGCGTGTGGAAGAACTAGACTCTTTACACCATCTTTGTCATTCAAGGGCAGCTCAGGACTTCTCGTCCTTTACAGCATGACCTGTGTTTATTCTCTCCCAAGCTTAGAATGCTCTCCCAACCTGAATTGCTCCTCCACCCTCAGGAATTCTCTATTCACATTCTTTTTCTGGGGACACCATACCTCTGAGCCACACCTGCATACCTCACCAGCTTTGGAGCCAGCAACTTCTTCCTGGGCAATCTACAAGTCAAAGAAGGCTGGAGCAAAGCCTTTCACCTTTTGTCTTTCTAAATTGCTAGCTTTCCAGCTACCAAGCTGTATTCAAGCCATGGCCATCGCCAGGCTGGCTGATATTAGAGCCCACACTCCTGCAACAATTTTTCTTTTGACATTTTTAAAATATAGCCAGGATTAGAAGCCCCAGTTTTCCAAAATTCATTCTGTATTTTCAATTGTTTTTATATGTACATATATATATATATATAATTGATTTTAAGATTTAAAAATTTAAGGTGAACACAGAGACAAAGCTATTTATAGCAAAACTTTGCACTTTTAAGGGTGGATTTCCAAGGTAATGGGTAATGCCTATCTTCTAATACTTAGAGAATTTCACATCCGTAGCCATCAGAGAAATGCAAATGAAAACAACTCTAAGATTCCATCTTACACATGTAAGAAAGGTAAAGATTAAAAACACTGATGACAACTTATGCTGGAAAGGTTGTGGGATAAAGGGAACACTCTTGCATTGCTGGTGGGAGTGCAAACTGGTATATTCCCTTTAGATATCAGTATAGTGATTTTCTCAGAAAATTAGGAAACAACCTTCCTCAAGACCCAGCAATACCACTTTTGGATATATACCCAAAGGATGCTCAATTGTACCACAAGGACATGTGCTTAACTATGTTCATACTTTAATGGGTTAAATTAAAATGTAAGAGTTAGCCAATAAAAGGTTAGAGTTAATGGACAATGCAGTGTTTTAATTAATACAGTTTCTGTGTGAATGTTTTGGGTCTAAGCTAGCCAGGGAGCCAGGAAGAACAAGTGTCCTCCTCCAACAGATTGACACCCATGTGGCCAACTAAATCCACGTAAAACCTGAGAGGGCTTGAAAAGGAATTCTAGACAA
>JAQHUG010000565.1:360936-372763 GCA_028555095.1 Dicrostonyx torquatus | reverse complement strand
TACTTCATTATGTAAATGTACCAGATTTTCTATATACATTCTTTGGTTGAGGGACATCTAGCTTGTTTCCAGGTTCTGGCTATTACAAATAGTGCCACTATGAACGTAGTTGAGCACATGTCCTTGTAGTATGATTGCGCAACCTTTCAGTATCTACCCAACAGCAGTATTGCTAGGCTTTCAGGTAGAAGCTAAAAGTATAGAACAGAAAAAAGAAAACATATTAAAAAATAGTACTGGCATAACTGGATATGAACATGTAGAATATTGCAAATAGATCTATATCTATCACCATGCACAAAACTCAAGTCCAGATGGATCAAATACCTCTACATAAAACCAACCACACTGAACCTCAGAAGAGAAAGTGGAAAATATACTTGACCAGAGTGGCACAGGAGACTACTTCCTAAATATAGCCACAGTATCAGAGACACTGAGATCAACAATTAATATATGGGAACTCCTGAAATTGAGAAACTTCTGTAAAGCAAAGTATACAGTCAACAAAACAAAACTGTAGCCTACAGAATGGGAAAAGATCTTCAGGCAGAGGACTGATCTCCAAAATATACAAAGAACTCAAGAAACTTGACATCAAAAGAACAAATAATCCAGTAAAAATATGGTGCACAGACCTAAATAGAGAACTCTCAGCAAACGAATCTCAAAGGGCTAAAAGACACATTCTTAGCCATCAGAGAAATGCAAATCAAAACAACTCTGAGATTTCATCTTACACCCATCAGAATGGCCAAGATCAAAATCACTGATGACAGTTTATGCTGGAAAGAATGTGGGATAAAGGGATCACTCCTCCATTACTGATGGGAGTGCAAACTGGTTCAGCCACTTTGGAAATCAGTGTGGCAATTTCTCAGAAAATTAGGGAGAGCATATTTTAAAACAATGTTTCATGAATCCTTTTCAGATATTGTCACTAAAGAGTAGCTTGACTTTGTGCATTCATTTAATAACTGTTTACTGAGCTCCTATTTTGTTGTAAGCAATAAATTGTTCTATAAAACAACTGATTAACAAACTTCCTGTTCTTACATTGAATAGATACCATACATGGCGCTGTCCTGCAAAATGCTAAGATTTAGTTCAGATATAGGAATAAATGTGATGATTTATCAGCGATATTAGCATATGGTCACACTGGTAAGAGCCTCAGGTCTGCTGCTAATCACCCCCCTTACCTTCATTAACTGTTTTAAATTTCCTGTTTTCCTTTTCAGTCCACAAATGAAGGTCCTAATATTGTCTGAGATCCCTGTGAGCTCCTATGTATCAAGTGCCTAGATCGTTTCCTACCTAATACCTACAAAATAAATGTCATGACATTTCATATGCGCTTCATTTTCTCAGGAGTAAGTCTCCCAATATTAATTACACATCACAATAAAAGTTCCTTATATATCGGCCCATCTGGAAATAGTTGAATAATGTCTAAAAATGCCTTGAAAATTGTTGTGCTTGTGACGCACATTTAAATGTTAGCCAGTTGTTCTAGGCTTCTTCTGCTGAAAAAAAATTTATGTGGAAAGTTTGGGGTTTCTCAGTGGAGTTATTCTCGACTTTTTATTGGTGGTGTTGTTCACAGATGTCTTTGAAAACACAAGGAAAGTTAAATGCATTCCCCTTGGAAAATCCCCCCCTCTGACACAAACACACACACACACACACACACACCTCAAAATACAATCTTATAGTGATCTGAGGGTACTTGGTCCCCTTGATATTAATGAACCCCAAAACTGAGAACTCAAATGGCATTCAAACATGTATTTTTTTTAATACAGAAGGCTAGATTTTTAATTTGAAATTTATAAGTTCCAAGGAACTATGAAGTTTGATAAATTACCCTTTAGCATTGCAAATATCACAAAAGGAGAAGTTTGAATCGATTTGATCTCACATGCCATGTGTGAATATTGATTTCAGCCCTGCCACATTGGGCTTTTTAAAGAAGAATGAAGAGAGAATTCACCCAGCATTTCAAGTTGGGTCCTCCTATGCTGGTGATGAAGAGTGGAAACAAGACCCGTGGGTTCTGGCTGTCTCATATCAGGTCATGGCTGCTTCTATGTGTCTAAGAGATTAGTCAAATAACACTGATGTTTCTCCATGCAGTAATGATTTCCTTGTTCATATAGATTAAAATAGAAGTTATTCAAAGTATCTGAATTTATGTCAAAAGACAGTTTACTCTAAAAGTTCCACTTTCCTTTTTACTAGTTTTAGGTAAAATGCTTACCTCTTTGGGTCTTATCCAGTAGTTGTTTATTTCACTTAAGTGTAAAACTTAAATACTTTTATTGTCTGTATATATAGTACTGATATCAGCCCTTCTAAGGTTTTCATTTTCTTACTACTTATATGGAATATTATTTTAGAGTTATTTTATGTTCATACGGACTATGACAGACTGTTTGCAGTAAATAAATTCACATTCTCTTTCATGTCCTAGAACACAGACATCGTAGCATAATTCAGCTTGAAATTGCTGTCTTCAATAATTTAAAAATACAAATGACAACACAACATAATAAAATATTTTAAGATGTTGCTGTGCACATTCAGTTGTGCTCAGTGGACCAGTTCACAGCCAACCAGTCAGCCAGCCTCTCCCTGGACTGCCTCAACCTCTCTCCAGCCTATCCTACACAGGCAGTCTGCACAGCACAGCATGATCCACTTCCCACTGCCCCTGACCCCTGTGTATTCTGGAAGGCTTCTCAAGCCAGCCCAGGACATGCACCTAGCCTAGCTCAGAAACAGGCAGCCCCTCTACCCTGAAACACTGCCAAATCTTCCTTTACCTGTGGTACCCTTATAGTTGACCAACAGTATACACAGCTCAATGTGAACCCAGCAAAGTAGGTGTCCCTGCCGACTGTTTTGTGGCCACTCTTCTATCCTGCCATCCTTCTTTTGCTGACCCACTGTTTTGTGGCCACTCTTCTATCCTGCCATCCTTCTTTTGCTGACCCATGGCACACGGTCAGGCCTGGCATGCACAGGATATTGCTGCTCTACCCTCTCTGCCTCACCTTTGCTCCCTCCAGCTTCCCTCAATCTGATGCCTACCTTAAGGTTCCAAATGTTTAGGCTGAAAACACGCAGCAAAAGATACAAAAAGCAGTCTAACCCTGGATGCACAAATGTTATCTCAAATACACAAGCAATACCAAAAAAAATAACAAAAAAACCCCACATGTCCCCATCCGTCCCAAAATGACAGTGCCTAAGAAAAATGACTTAGATGAAGTTTAAGATATGAAATTAAGAGGGACAATTATAAACTTGTTGAGGTGTTCAAATGACACCTAAAGAGGGCATCCTCTGAATGAACTGAGAGAAGATAGGAGTAAACTGAAAGAAGTTCAAAACACCCACAAAAAACTCAATTAAATTTGAAAGACAATTCAGGGTATGAAATAGAATTCAAAAGAGAGGTAGACATGCTGAAGGAAATCCAAACTGAATGGAATCTGGAAATGAAAAGTCCAGGTTGTCAAATGGTGCAAGATCTTGTCAAGAGAGCAAGTCATGTGGCAAACAGAAGAACAAAGGCTTGGGGATAAGACAGATGAACTAGGTCACTCACATCCCAAAGCAAATGTTGCATTAAACACCAAACAGACAAAGAAACAAAAGCAGAAATGGAATACACGGGATCTTTGAGATACATAAAGAGATCAAATCTATCGATTGTGGACATAGAAAAAGGAGAATTCTAGGCTGAAGTCACAAAAACCATTTCTTTCTTTTCCTTCCTCTTTACCAGTTCATTTAGAATATCATAGGGTGTATCATGGTTATATTCCTCTGTCCTCCACCTACTCCCAGGTCCATCTGACTTCTCTACCCAGTCATCTTTATATCTCAGCTTTCAGTTCACCACTTTCTATGTCTATAAAATTAGAATAATAAATCGAGTTTTATAGACATATTATGCATGTATACATAGTTAAAGTAATTCAACAAAACGTAGGAATTGTTTTTGTAGACTATTTTAGGCCGGGAGTATTCATTACATGTTAATATGTAATGTAACTACCAGAATTTTATTATCTTTGCTCCATATGTCATATTTCCCTGTTACGAAACAGCTAAGTTCATCAGACACAATTTCTATTTAATGTGTTTTTAATTCCTCTATCCTTGATATGTGAAACTCAGCGTTTACGTTGTCTTCCATGGCACCTTCCAAAAATCACAAGCTGCATATCTCCTGGCAGCTAGCATTCAATATTAAAGCTATTCCAATCTGTGGGGGAAAATGCACCTTAAACTGACATGTTAACAAAAAGTGGGGGGAAGCTAAAGAAATGGAGTAAATCCCTGCAAATTGCACATTGATCTCACCTATGGTGCGAGGATGATAATGCCTCCTTCGCAGAGTCACTGCCAACACCTTTTCCTTTACACTGGGCGGACCAAGCTGCTTGCCATATGGGTGTTATTTAGCCATTGCAGTTGCCCAGGACTGAACTGAATGGCACCCTCCCCACACACAAATGTCCACACATTTTGTAAGTTGAAAAAAATAAACAATAGTTATTACCATTCCGGATGAACGACAAATGTTCCACCTTTCCATTTTAATTCACATTCTGGTAACTTAGCCAGAAAACCTCTTTTCAGGACTTGTCTTTAAATGTAATTGATGATGGATCTAAGTTAGCTACACTGTTTACATTGCTATTCTTATTGTTATAAACCAATAAAAACAAATGACTAGCAATGACTGAAGAATTTCCTAAGTTATGGCATTTATATTCATTTAATGATATATGAAATACAGCCAAAACATAAGGCAATTCTGTCATCTGAAGTAGAGATGTTGTTTTTTTCAAAAAAAAAGTCCTCAAAACTTTGAATATTTGAGATAATTCATATAAAAAGAAATGATATCAGTACAATTAGTTAATGTGTTGTTTAAAATATGTGAACTTCAATTCCCGAGGCAAACTGTCTCAAGTTTACAGGACAAATTTTCTAACAAATGTACTAACACAGAAAGTTTTTAATTTATTTTAAATAATCATATATTTTTGACTTGACCAGGGAGACATAAGAAAATTTATAGACACTTCTAATGGCAAAATTCCTATTATTAGTTCTGTACATTGCACAGCAGACGAGAAAGAAAGCAGTAGTGGAGACCATTAACTTTGGATTCAATATTCCACACTTTGGAACTGATTTAAGCCAACTGTTTATTTGCTCGCTCCTTCTGGCTTGTTCAACTACCTTCCTAGATAACCCAGGCCCACGTGCTTAGGGACGGTAATTCCCAGCATGCAAGCAGCCCTCCTTCATCAATGAATAATGAAGAAATGTTCCACAGACACAGTCAAGATCAATCTGATCTCTTCAGTTTTCAGCTGTGGTTCTTTCTTCTCAAGTGTCTCTAAGTTGCTGTCAAGTTGACAGCTGAGGCTAACTTCTGATTTTCTGCTCTTGCTCACACCTTTTCTTCTCCTTCTTGCATTTCTACTAAAGACAACAATCAAGCTAAAAATGTTCATCCCTTCAAATCTTTGTGTTTCTCCCTCATTGCTATTTTTACACATTAGCATGGAAATCCTACAGTTTTTAGATTCCTGGAAAGCTCACATTCTGGAACTGTTCGTGTCCCTTTGCATTGGTTTATTTCTTTTGTCTATTAGTGTCTAACCATTATCTAACCATTTAGTGCCTGCCATTGAACAAGGAGGCACTATTGTAACTCTACTAGAAATTTTATGTAGCATCAGGGCTGGTAGATTGCTCTGCATTCACCACTCTTCTCCTACATAAGCTAAAAAGATCTAAATACAAGTACAATTCATTTATTTTAATGACAACACTTGGACTGAGCTGAACTAAAATTGAATTTTAGATGTTAGAGATTTTATTGGCTAAGGATGACAAATAAAAGGCAATTTATTTAGGTTCTCTATCTCATTTTTACAAACTCATATGCTACACACTGTTCAGAATATTTTGTCCATAACCCATCAGGTTAAATATTTGTAAATTTCTTATATACTTTCAATCACGTTTTATACTATGCAGTTGGTGATATTTCACAGGTGGCTTGCTTCTCACTGGCCTTGATGAGCTCTACTCTTGAGTTGTGATTCCCTCTGTTTTAAAACATCCATTACTGAAAAGAGGTTCATGAGTCTCTGGAAGTAAACAAACCATAGTGCAGGGAAAATCAAAACTTACAAGATTCCCAAGGCTCCTCCCATAAAAGAACTGCTGAGGGAGGGGCTTTGACTGCACGCCTACTTGGAGGAGCTTTAAGGAACTTGTCAAAGTTCCTGTAAGTGTGCAGAGACTGGCATGATTAAAGTCGTCTGGAATAGTTATCTGTGTTGGGTGGGTTCTTTCATATAGGGTTGCATGTGAATTTTCCACGATCTTAAGAAACCCCTTACCCATTCTCCATGGCAATCCAGTAGCCTCATTGGTTAGTCAAGCTGAACTTGGAGTCACTGTTACTTTGGTCTATCATCAATGTTCTACCTGGTGTGAAGAGACATTTGTGACCCACACGCCCAGGAAATGACTCACACAAGCCACAGCTCATGGATTTTAGTCACATGTAGCATTATCTCAAGCTTTTAGACTTGAAGTTGGCATTTTTTTTTACTACTTAAAATGTTGCTGCATTTTACTAAATTAATCTATAGTGATCATAAAATGTACAGGTAACTCTTGGAGCCTCCTCTTTTTTTCTTTCTTATCTCTCAAGATTGGGCTCTTGGTTTAGATTCCCCTTACCTAACAGAGTGACCATTCTGTTCCATTGTTCATGGTGATTTGCGAACAGCGCCTGACACAAACTCCTCTCGTTGAGATTTTAAGCTACGCCAGAGTAAGAAGTCTGTCACTTCGCTCTGTAACTCTCATGCTGAAAACAATGCTTGGCATCTTCTGAGCTATAGTCATTCATTATGAACACAAGAGTAAGAATACATTGCATAGGGCAACCGACAGGTATGTAATAAGTTTTGACCAATCTCTACAGAAAATATCCCTGATACATTCACAGTGTCTGATAAGCGCACTGAAACAATGAAAACAAGCACCTACTTATATTGCCAGACAATCTGACACTTAAGTCAAAGAAACATTGTGACACATGGAGGATGTTTATCACAATCAAGTGCAATGTTCCATTTTCAAAGAGCATCCTAAGTGATGCAAGTCTAAGTGGGAGGAAAGCTGCACGTCTGTGAAGCCTCCTCCCGGGATCTGTTGTTGGAGGGGGTGGAAACTGAAGAAAAACTCTATAGAAGACTGTGCACACTTGCCAGCGTAACTGCGTTCAGCCACTCTTTAGTCCTGCCAAAGTGGAGGTGGTGCAGGGAGCATGGTCTGCAAAACAGCAGATGAGGGTGGCTTGGTCCCCATGGAAACCAGATCCCCCATTGAGAAGTAAACAGATTTGGTACTTTTGTCATCAGTACCCTTCAAAAATTGGAAAACAATCCATTTTATTGTATTGTCTTAAAAGAATTATTCTAAGACATATTTGCTGGAAGATACTTCCCATTCAACGTGAGTGTTGTCAAGTCATGCTTCATTTAAAACATTAACACGAGATATCTTACTAGTTCTTTAGTTAGTATCATGATTCAGTACTCCACTGAAGTCTGTAGAAGTAATTGGAACTTATTATTTGCAAAGAATAAAATATGAATCTCCATCTAGAGACAAAACACCACACTACTGTAAAACTTATACAATGAATATACTGATAATTGTAATTAAATAATAAAGTTTTATTTATAACATCTCCATAAGATAATATAATGTGCTCTTCACTCCCCAGCAAACTGGGAAAGATGATCTTTCATCCAAATATGCTGATTTCACAGTCTTTGAAAACTGTAGATAATAAACTCTATAGTCCTATGCATTTGCAACTGTATGAGTGAACTCATTAAGATTGTGAAAATGTGTGTGCATATGTCTGTAGTCAAAAAATATTTAATATCTAGGAAATTATACTCAATGTATTGCCTTGACATCATGATAGAGAATTTGATCACTCCTTACGTGTAGAAGTAATCTGACTTCCCTTATACACTCTCAAAGACAATTTGTCTGTGAAGTTAAAGTGCTGGGATAGAAAAAGAAATGTCAAATTATTTAGGATCCAAAATATCCATCCAACCATAGATGGGATACTTGGTATATTCTACATAAATCATTGAAGTGAGTACACCCTCATTTTAACATATAAGTTAAAGCAAAATAGTAATAAAGCCCCCACAAATATTAATTCAACCTTTAAAATATATTTAAGTGTAATAGTTTCTAGATTACTGAAACCTTTTTTACAAGCTTAGCATATTTTCCCCTAATTCATCTAAGCTTACTTGTCAATCATATATGTCTGTAATATTAATGTCCCTTACTGAAATTAACATCCAAGTGTTTCTAATAGCTCTTACACACCAAGACTTAAAATTATCTACTAATGAGTTTGGATATGCTTAAGGGGTGTATCCTGCTGTTTAGTTGTGTTGTTGTGACTGACAGTGTCATTACATAAAACTTTGAAATATGTTTATATGAGAAAGCAACATTTATTTTCTTGTTCCAATATCACAACAAATTTCAAAGTCACTGCAAATATGCCAGCAAACTTAGAAAAACAACCAAGATTGAAAAAGTAACTTTTTCATGGATGAGCATCCTGTATGGGCACATGCTCTTCTTGGACAGTTTATTTCAAATGATATCTATGAAGCATAAAGCAAGGACAAAAGCTCAGCTACAAGAGAGCTTTTGACCTTGCTCATTACTAGGACTAAACAGACCAGGGAGAAGAGAGGTTTGTTCAAACCTATTTGTCCAAATTCTTTATAATTACTTTTCTAAATATACTGCCCTATTCCAATACCTCATTACCTCAAAAGACTTATGTCAGGTATGTGTCCCAATGTCCTTCTCTCTTGCCTGACTCACTTTCTTTACTTTCTTTTACACATTTTATCTACTTTATTAACTACTACTCTCTTTACAAAGGGATATAAAAAATAAATGTATAAATACAAACATCAAAATAGGATCACAGTTTAATAAGTTATCCAGTACATCTAATTCAATGACCTTGAAAATCAAAGGATGTACTGTACAATAGTAGGAAGTCACAGTTTTCCATCCTGTAGTAGAGGTCATCATCACTATTTGGAGCATATCTTAAGAAAGAAATCTGTTCGATCTTCAGAAGTAAATTTTACCTTTACATAAGACTCAATTTTTCTTAATTTTATGCGCATTTGTGTGAGGGTGTCAGATCCCTTAGAACTGGGGTTATGACAATTGTGAGCAGCTATGTAGGTGTGGAGAATTGAACCCTGAGTTCTCTGGAAGGACAAACATAAAGACTAAACCATCTTTATGGACTTTAGGGCTGAGTTTTTAAATCCCCCCTTTCTAGGGTGCATGTGTGTATGCATGCATGCATGTACAAACAGGTGTGCATGTGCCATGGCACACTGTGAAGGTCAGAGGAGACAGTTCTCAGGAGTTGGTTCTTTCTTGCCAAACTGTGGGGTCATGGTATAGAACTCATCAGTACACATATGTGCTGGAATGCTTCCCACTGAGCCTCTTTACCAGGCCCTAACCAGGGCTGATTTTTTTAGAAATGTCTTTCTTACTTTAAAATTAGCATACTAGTTCAAATCATGCTTTCTGTAGGAACACAGGATAGTCGTTGCTTCTCTTACCCCTGGTTACATATTTAAAACATCAACTAGTTTTACTTGAAAAACATACATTTCTTATTCTAGAGATGCTTTCTATTTTCATTAGAAATGACAATCTATAAATTTGAGTCCCGAATGCAAAGTAGCATTCTAAGTGGATTAAAATGTAGTTGTCATAAGATGTAGAGTCCGATTCAAGACAACCCACCGACTGAAGGCACGCAACAAAGTGTTAGCTGTGTTCACACTTCCCATCAATGTATGTCATCATTTATTGAATTGTTCTTCATTCAGTAAGTAGACAGAAAAGTTACCAGCTATTCTAGCAAAGTTGATGTAATAAAATAATTAATACACTCAAAACTAATAAGAGTATAAGGCAGAAGTAGAACTTCACCCATCATGGTGGCAGCAAATGCAGGAAGCTGCTATCACCCATACAGTTGTGAAACAAATGCAGGAGGTTAGGATTATTTAAAACATGTTTCAAGATGTTTTTGAGCTGGTGCTGGGATCAGGGAAGAGGCTTTGTGGCGCCAGGATCCAGACTCTGGAGGGGGGCGCTAGCTCCCTGACTTCAGTGTTTCTGAAGAAATGGAAAGAGGCTGGTCTGACAAGTAGAGGAAAAACTGTGAGCTAGGGTCCACTGGTGCCCCAGGAATAAAAATGATCACATCAGGGTGAGGTAGTGAAGCTGGAGACACTTCCAACTGCGAAAGCCAGGAGAAGTAAGGGGAAACAGCAAGTCTCCTGTTCCTTTCTAGCCTCGCAGGCTTTCTTTAGCATTCAGACTTGCAGTGCCTAGCAGCCTGCTGCCAAAACCGAAATGTGGTTTGCAGAGTCCCAGCCCAAACTTTATGAAAAAGCATATGGAGATGGGTGTTGAAACCGCGAGACAAAAGCTTAATAACTGGCACACTTGCTCTCCTGTGTTTTTAATTACTTGTGTACATGGCTGTCATTTTAGCCTAAAAATTCCTCCTCGAGGGCAGGAAATAAATTTGTATCCATCCCATTATCCAGCACTGCATTGGATGTACAGTTGCTCTTGAATAAATCCATGGTTAATGTAACGCAGCCTCAGGTTTATCCATATTAAACATTATTCTGTTCGATAAAGCATTTGTTCTGCTGTGGGTTTCCTGTTTGTTTGTTTCTTAACCTACCTCTGGTGGTCATCAATGCCTACTTTCCAGTAAGCCACCTGCTGTGATAGAGACAGGAGTGGAATGTGCTGGAAACAATCAGTCCTCTGACTCTCTCGGGCCTGAAGATCATGTGCTCAGCTAGTTAGGTCTAGCATGCTCTTCTGAGGATGTTTCCAAGTCAGTAGGACTGCAATGTGCTTGGAAACTTCTGTCGCTAACAAGCTCATAGGTGTCCCATCTGTGGGCCGCAGTTTTAGTTGCATTGCTTTACTAAAACTCCAGGAGAAAACATCTTTTAGGAAAGCATTCTACTTTAAATCAGCATGATATTTATTGGAGGCATGGTACAAATAAATCCCCGTTTAGGGTTATAAAAACTCTTTGGGAGTGTTAGAGATATGACTAGAACTTGTGAATTTAACAACATACTAGAATATCCCAAAAGCCTTAAATAAGAATTAATGTGCTGCCTTTTCATGGCTGCGGATCCTAGGTGAGGGTAAGATCAACTCTAGCCCCCATGCGCTCTGCTCGATTAGGAGAATTCCTCTTCCCTTCCCCCAGCTTTTCTGTGTCCCACATCCCAGAGGGTCCCTGGGCAAGGCTCCCCGGTTCCCCGTGGGGATTGGCCTGCGGCAGGGCTGGGACCTTAGCCCCAGCTTTTCTGTGTCCCACACCCCAGAGTGTCCCTGGGCAAGGCTCCCCTTCGACGGAGGCCCCAGGTCCCCTCTGGATTTAGCCTGCGGCAGGGCTGGGACCTTGGACGAGAGTGGGGCCAGCATAAACCTGCAGGGATTCAACAGAGAAGCGGCTGGTCCTTGGTGAACACCAATGCTCCAGATCCCTCTGACTGGAGTGGACCAGAGCAATCCCCTCAAACCAAGTAAGTGACCACTAGCTACTAATAGTTGATCCACCTGGAGAGGAAGAGATGGGCAGGCACCAATCCAAGAG
>JAQHUG010000565.1:304849-340871 GCA_028555095.1 Dicrostonyx torquatus | reverse complement strand
GGGGGGGAGCGGGAGGGCCGGGAACAAGGGGAGTAAATGTAAATCTTTCTCACTACTGGTGTACATCCGAAGGAAATGAAATCATTATGTAAGAAAGAAATTTGCACTTTTGTGTTCATTGCAGCACTATGCACAACAGCCAAGTTTCACCACAAAGAAAGATAACTGTTTAAGGAGATAGGTACTAGTTATTCTATCTATTTTATAATGAACACACATATTAAAACATTGTACAGCATTCCAACAATGTGGATAATTCTTACACTTACATAAAATTACATTATTTCAGAAAAATTAGAATGTGAGAACTTATTGTGCAGAAAGTGTAAAAAAATTACAAAATGAATAGTGTTCAGAAGGGTTTTTCTGGGGCAAAAAAAATATAATGTACAGCATGAAGAAGAAGAAGTACCTATCATTTTAAGACAAAAATCAGAATGACATAACTGTTTCCTACAATAGCAAACTTTGAAGACAGGCTCAATTGTGTAGGAGGGTTCTGTATTTGGGTTACTCTCATTGGTTGAATAAAGGACTGCCTGGCCTATAGGAGAGGACACAGCCCTTAGGAGGGCAGAATAGACAGAACAGAGTTTGGGGAAGAAAGGATGTGCCAGATGCCATGACACCCCCACCAGAGATGGATGCAGGTTAGACTTTTCTGATAAGTCACCACCTCATGGTGACACACAGATTATTAGGAATTGGTTAGTTTATGATGTGAGGGCTAGCCAAGAAGAGGCTAGTGATAATGGGCCAGGCAGTATTTAAATGAATACAGTTCTCATGTGGTTATTTCGGGTACAAGCAACCACCAGCTCAGCAGGCCGGTAGCTGGGGGCTAGGAGCCGGGTGCCGGGAACACAGCCCACACCTCTCCCCCTCTTTTACAACAGTAAGACTAAAAGGAAATTAAAGTAAATGTTTAATTGTTAAAATCATATTTCACCAAACCCTTTAGGAGGGATCACCATTTAATGACACTTATTTAATAAAACTTTTTGCCCTAATCTATACCAGTCTTTGTATACAAATTTTAAAAAGAAAGGCTAAGTATAAAAGAAAGGAGTCTTATATTTAATATGCTCATTAGGTATTTGGAACTGTACAATGTATTGCTTATCTCATCAGGCTTATCCAATTTTTATTTCAGTACAGTTCAGTTCATTATTTCATGATCACATTTTTGAGTTTTGAGTAATTTCTATAACAATGTTAGAGAAATACTAAAGTATATTATGTTGCTCCCATAAGAGAAAGTTCATCGGCGACCATTTGCAATTGTTTCTCTCCAGGAAACTACAGTACAAGAGATTGGAGACATGTTCAGTGGATAAGAGCACTGGCTGCTCTTTCAGAAGACCTGGGTTCAATTTCCAGTACATTATTCATAGCTTACACCTGTCTGTAGCTACAGTTCCAGAGCTTCTGACACCCTCACACACACATGCATGCACGTAGAACACCAATAAGCATAAAAGAAAAATAATTTTAAAAAACTCTAATATAAGACCCAGCACCTTCTGATCTCATTTCTATCCCCATGCTTTTGAGTTTTCGCTGAATTTAACATAAATGAAAACCTCCATTATGTAAGCACCTCCATATGTGAGCTTCTTTAAATGTGATAGTTTTGGGAGTCATTCATATTTTTGCATTCATCAATTACTTGTTGCTGGTCCATGACAGTCATGTGTTCCTCTGTCACGCTTCATAGTATATTTCTTTTTGGTCTCTGTTATGGTTTGGCTTTGAACAACGTTTCCCTAGCTACTTTGAAAAACAAGAAAACTTTCTTACCTATTGGTGGGAATTATTATAGTGATGTGCCACTATTGGTTTATTTCTTTTCCTGAGGTAGCAGATGGGTTGCTTCAGGTTTTAGTGAGTATAAGTAGAACATTTATAAACATTAAGTCTTTGTGGTTGCATGCTTTGCTTTCTTTTTAAGAATGACTAAAAGAACAAACGTGATGGGTCAGTAGAGTGAATGTATGTTTGGAAATCACCACTAGTTTTTCTCATTCTGAATGTTTATGTGTGTTATCTTGTTTAACCTCAGAATAAATTCAGGAAGCAAGGCTTTAATCTTCACTGCATTTTAAAAACAAGGAGAGTGAGGACTATGGAGATGAAATATCTTATTCATGGTAGCAGGGCCTGTAAATTGTGAAGTCAGAATTGAACCAACTTTTTAGCCTGTGCTAAAAATGGGCTTCATTTAAACATGATATCACAAGTCTCCAGTTTCAGCAAAACTGACATAAAAATCCTCTGTCCTCAGTGATACTGAAGTTTTAGACCCAGCAGAGAGTCATGTCAAAGACTCTTGTCTTGGGAGTGCTGAGAAATCTCTTAAGCTGTAGTTTCTAACCATTTATGAAACGGAGACAACAATGTTTGTGCATTTCATGATGTGGCATTTAGAACAATGTCTGGCATCTAAGCAAGAACTCGATAAAGGCTAGCATTAACATTATCAGGGACATATTGTCAATTCCTGTCCAAATCCCAAATTGCCTCTTCTCTAAAATTCTTTTAAGTTCAGAGGGATCTGTGTCTGTGGATGTGTTTGTTTATTTCCCTCTCTGTTCCAGCAGACTGTGTGGAGACGTCTGTCAATGCTTAGTCGTTGAAGTTTACCTGAAGACAATGAATGATGGCATTTGTGAGTTTATCTTTTACTGACATTTATGATTCAGCTTCATAATAACAGAATAATCAGCAGACCCTAGAACCTTTAGTGTAACCTTTAAAATACTGTGCATAAATCTGCATCTGAATAAAAGTTCCTTTGTTCCTGATAATGACTCACTACCTCTTTTGTCTTATTTTAGTAACTGCGAAACACATGAGCAATCAGAACATGTCTATAGGAAATTCAGGGTTTTGATGGATTCAGTGCTAAAATGTTTGTTTTGTTTCTATTTATCCAACCATATGGGAATTGTATGCATGTGCACATGTGGGTATTTTAAAAGCATGTGGATTTAAAAAAAAAAAAAGCTCTTACTTTTGCATAATCTTATCGTCCAAACCTTAGAACTCTGGACTTCTTATGACCCTGATTATGTCATGAAAACATTTAAATGATCCTTTGATGCTCTTTCTCATCTAGTATCTGACATATATACTCCAAAAGAAAAAAATGTAGAAACAGAAATTCTTCAAATTTAATGAAGAAAGATAAAACTAATTAATTCTTACAAGTTCTTAATTTGATGTTCTTCATAATGTTTCACATTATATATTTTAGAAGAGAGTTTTTCTATTTTCAAAACAATTTTGGTTGATTTCTCCAGAGTATATATAGTGTGCTGTAAGATAGACACTAATACACATATATGTGCATATATTAATTAATTTTCTTTTTGAAATTGATTGCTTTATTTTTAATTAAGAAATAATGACATCATTCACCCCTCCATTTCCTTCTTCCAATCATTTTTATGGCCCATTGCAGTTATCTCAAATTGACTGTCTACTTTAACTATTGTTGTTACATATACAAATAAAAATATATATTATATCCTACTTATTCTGTTTAGTATGGCTTGTATATATATATATTTTTTTTAAGGAATTCAATAAGGAAAGCATTTTAAAGAGAAGAAAAGTGAGGTCTCAGGAGATGAAATATTCTACTCAGGGTAGCATGTCCTGTAAATTGTGACAGAAGAGTGCTCACTCTTAAACACTGAGCAATTACGATTTACACTCTTTAGTAAACATATTAGAAAATTCTCTTGATGCAGATTTTTCCATTAGTGAAGAGTATTGGAGAAAAGCCTGAGTGAGATGCATAGGATCTATCCACGAACCCTCAAGAAATAGCATTCAAATGTAAACACACTTGGAGTTTTGCTTTCTCCATTGTAGGCAGCTATGAAAATCTCCACGGCACAGCAGGAGGTGTGCCTCTCCTCAAAAGGAGACGTTCCTGGTCTTGAAAGTCCAGAAAGTCGTGCTGATAATAGGCTGAAGAGAGCACAGGGTCAGGGCTGTGAGGGAACTGAGAACTCATTTGCTCATGCTGCTAAGGGAGCTTCAGGTATTCTGAAACAACAACAGGAAAACACTGGAAACTTAATTTTTTAAATTAAATATTGTTGTAACCCTGTTTTGACCCTTAAATAGTGCTTAAATAGGACTGATTAAATGAAAAGAAAAATGCTAAGCTTTATTTTTTAACAGTTCATTGAAATATATCTTTTTCTAAACTACATTTACTTAATTTTAGTGTTACCAATTTCATGTGATTGAAAGAAATATATTGCTTTGAGATTTCACTATATTATTTTTATTCTTTCCATTAACCTTTATAAACCTATGACTCAATCTCTCTCTCTCCCTCCAAAATTTTGACTAATTTAAATTTATCAAATTTCCTTTCTATTTACCCCTCCCTTTTATTGAAAATAGATTCTTTCCATATATAATATATAGTGATTACAATCTCCCTTCCATCCACTCCTCCGAGTTCCTTCCTTCTTTCCTTCTCAGAAAGATCCATTCTATTTCTGTGTCTCTTCAGAAAAGAACAGGCTTTCAAGTGACAACAAAACATACCAAAAAAAAAAAAGATAAAACACAAACCAACATATTGAATTTGGACAAGGCAAACCAACAGAAAGAAATGAGCCCAAGAGAAGGCACAAGAATCAGAGTCACACAGAAACACCAATGTGAAAGCCAGAATGTGTATGGAGATGACCCGATACAGACCTGCACGGGTCCTGTGCTTGCTGGTTCAGTCTATGAGTTCACATGAGCTTTGCTCAGTTGATCAGAGGGCCTTACTTTCCCGGTGAAAAAGGCATATGAAAATTTCCCACAATTTAGGTCATGAAGTTTGATCAATCAAAGATACATCAAATTTGGTAGCACTTAAATACAGGTGAGAAGGGTGTAGAGAAACATTCCTTTGGATTTTGGTTTTTATCATTTTCAAGTTGAATTCTTACAAAATCAAGGGACATACTTTACTTCTAAGATGACAGTCATCTTCCAGTAAGCAAAAGACAGAAAAAAATATGCTGGAATATTCAAATCTGATAGGAGGATAACAAGAGATATGAAACGAATGTCTTTCTTTGCAAGCATACAATGAGTTGAATGTATTTTTTTTCTGCTAAGAAAAATGTTCCTGAGCGGTGGTGGCGCACGCCTTTAATCCCAGCACTGGGGAGGCAGAGGCAGGCTGATCTTTGTGAGTTCGAGATGAGCCTGGTCTACAAGAGCTAGTTCCAGCGTAGGCTCCAAAGCTACAGAGAAACCGTGTCTCGGAAAAAAAAAAAAAAAGAAAGAAAAATATTCCTATTAATAGGACTTTGTATAGAGTCACACAAAATGTATACTCTAAAGTAGACCTTAACAGTAAGTATAAGATTAATTATAAGTCTATAACATTATATGTTAATGATGAGATGAATCATGAAGAGAATATCCAAGGGCTATGAAATAAATGTCTGCTTAGCAAATGTCACACAATGAGCTGAGTATATTACACTGTATACCTTTTCCCCACAGAATTTTGATAACAGGCAGCATAACATCAAAGAACATTACTTTTTAATTTCAAATATTCATTCTGATTGCTATATACACATATTTTAACATAGAATTTTACTGTGCACCAATCTGATGATTATTTTTTAATGTCAAGTGTACTAAAGAATAGACACCGCTTATTAGCTGTAGTTTTGTGTAGTACTACTTCATTTAAAAACACAAACAAGATCTTGTAAAATAACATAATTGCATAATTGCTGACTAGTAGACAGTTAAGTCAAACCCTATCTATAAATTATAAACGTCAAATAATTGTGAGTGTGGTTGTGAATTCTAAGCCAGCTTCACAAAATTTGTACATTCTGTCATTGCGTAGACATGGCTCAGATTGCACTGGGGCTAAATAAAAGGTGCTCTCCAAATGTTTTTTCCTACTAGATCTGTGTATGAGCCTGCGGAGGATTGAGGCTGCATTATGATAGGATCCTGTGGTTCTGAAGTGACTTTCTTGCTTTTGAGTTTCCACCTTGATTTTGGTTGCTTCTCTTTTAGTTGCTTTCCCTTACACTCCATGTGCTACCTCAGTCTCAGTACGTAGCACTACTCAATGACCTTTGCCCCCCAAACTTGTATCCAGAGGTCCATTTCCACAGAAGAAACAGGGCTTTTCTATAAAGTTCTACTTCTCTGTGCAGACCTGCCTCATGTTTCATCTTGCAGCAGATTCTAAACCCAACAAAGTCAGTGTTCACAGAGGAAAGCCTGGGAATTTGTGGTGAGAGCCTTCAGTTGCTCTCTACCAGGAAATGAAACAGCTTCCTACACAAAAAACCTCCCTTTTTCATTCATTTGAAGACTCATTCACAGCTGTAAGATAAAATTAAAGTAGCCCTCAGTCTCCACAGTTTCTCAGATATCAGAAAGACTTTGATACTTGGCAGCAACTAGAGCCATGTTGCACCAGCACATTTTCAGTTTCAAGAGACAAATGTTCAAAAACACACCAGGAAAGAAAGCGCACTGGGAGGAAATTTCTCAAGACATCAGGTGCTTGCTGCCATCAGCAATGGAAGAGTCAGGAAAAGAAACCGCCTTTCTGAGATCCTATTTTAGTTCACCAAATGGAGGTGATAATAAATTTCACAACCTCAGAAGTATCTCTGTCTCACAGTTTCACTGTACAGTTTTGCCTTCAGGAGGCAATTCCTGAAATACTTAATCCATCAAACATGAATAAAGATGAATGAGAATGATTATTCCTCACATACATAGGAAAACATTGTTCAATTTTTGCTAATCTCATTAATCATTTTAATGGCCACATCACTAATGTTATCTGTCACCAGAATCAGGAAAGAAATGAATTGCTCTCTTGTAGCATGTCACTCTGAGAAAAGTTTTCATAATGTAGATCATAGAGTTATTCATTAGATAGCTGAAAGCAGAGTAATTCTGTGAACAGGGCTCTCTTGACTAAGTTAATTAATTGAAGTTCCCCAAACTGTCTAACACCCTACTGAGTATCTCATGTCCCCACTGAAAGAGCTACAAAGGATAACAAGAGTCTGTAACAATCCGAAGAGACGTACTAACATAGTCTCATCCAAAAGAGCAGAATCATTGATTCCTTTACCAAACATCTAAACTGGGAGATAGGATACAAAACAGAGCAAGGCACAGACTCTGATTACATGGAATTCTGACCAACAACATCTAGCAGACGTAGTGCTTTTTCTTGTAATTGCTTTGCAAACTCTAATTTGATCCTTAAGAATTCCCTGTGGGGGGAGAAGAATTCCTCATAGACCAAGCAATCATTATCCCCCATTTTACAAATGAGAAAAAAATGAGGCAGAGAGGAAGTTAAGTAAATTGTTTACAAAAAACCGTTCAAGGGTTTATCACTAGTAAATGACAATGTAAAAGAGAGACAATGGAAAAGCAACTCCAGGATAGAACATTTTTCTGAAGCTCAGATATCCAGCCCCAGAATCTTGATCTACCTTCCTGTCTTCCTTCCTTCTTTCTTTTCTTCCTTCCTTTCTTCTTTCTTTCCTCCCTTCCTTTCTTCTTTTTTTTCTCCCTTCCTTTCTTTCTTTTCTTTAAGTTAGATTTGGGGTGAGACATGGTATCCATTTCCCCATCTCAATGCTGGGATTTTGTCTGGTTTGAAGCAGTGCTGTCAGAGTCTCTGTGAGTTCAAATGTGCATCAGTCCTACTGTGTCTAGAAGATGCTCTTGCCTTGTCACCCAGCATCCATGCAATCTTTCCACCTCCTCCTTGTCATCTATCTAACAGAGAAGCTGTCTAAAATTAACATCTGCTGGGAACGGGAAGGTTATATTTCTCCAGGGGAGTGTCACTGGTTATATCAACCATACTCCAGGACGTGCCCAGGGCCCAGAAGTAGTTGGTAAGTACAAAACAAACTCCATAGTTTGATTCTTTTGCTTTTAGTGGGTTTTCTGTTTCATTTTGCTTTGAGGTTTTTATTTGTTTGTTTTTGTTTTATTAGGTTCTCTTTCTTGCTCGATTTTTATTTTGTAGGATTTTTCTTTATCTTCTAGAAAGAGAAAAACAACCTGAAGGTGTTGAGGTGAAAAGTTGGGAGGAACTGGAAGAAGTTGGGGTAGGGGAAAACCTGATCAAACCCATTGCATGAAAAGAAAATTTCAATTTAAAAAGCAATTTTAAGAAGTTAAGTTTGAATGTAGTTGCATCCAGTATCTGCCTTCTTGACGACTGCACTAAAATTCTTGCTTAAAAAGAAAATCAGCGTTAATGAAGGTATGTGTATCACAGGCTCTTTCTCACCAGGTTCAATATAACCATTAAGAGTATCAATGATGTGCCGTAATAAGAGTTAAGTTTATAGGGCATTTGCTATAAGTTGAATATTTTACTAATCATATGTAATCCTAACAATTGGTTTTA
Source organism: Dicrostonyx torquatus (assembly GCA_028555095.1). NCBI lineage: Eukaryota > Metazoa > Chordata > Mammalia > Rodentia > Cricetidae > Dicrostonyx > Dicrostonyx torquatus. The sequence continues at coordinate 332,425 of JAQHUG010000565.1, read as the reverse complement.
CAGTGGTTATAGGATCCACATATACAGAAATACAGAATTTTAGGGACAGCGTGTCATTCGTTGAGGGTTTTGCTCTCAGCAGTGGCAACATTTATATTTAAAATCAGGTCTCCTTAAGTTCAGAAGACTTATACAGTGATCCCTCTAAAGTAAAGCCATTTTATAAACATAATTGAGGCCCGCGGTCCACATCTGAGTAGAGGTCCTCTATGCATGTTTATCAGAGGTGCCAAAATAACCAAGCTGCCACAAGCTGGACAGGGATTGAAACCAGGGAGAGTGTACCTCACATTGCATTTGCTTTCAGTCAGCATGGACTGGAGACGGGTAAACAGAAACTGACCCGGTACTCTAATTTTAGCAAATGCCATATTTCTAAAAGAATAACTTCCAGATGCCGGCCTGGGTGTCCATTTTGTTATTTCTGGCAAAGAAAACTCTTTTACATTTTGCCAGCCGGAGAGAGCAGCATCTACTAATCAGGGCCAGCCATGATTTGTTCCCCCAACATAAAAGCACAGGCCTTTCCCTCGGAATGCTTTGTTATGAGAGTCTTCTCCCCCCGCTGTTCCATCTGCAGCCGTACAGATCCATATTTGTGTCACGATCTGCAACTGGCTGCAGAGCTAGTCTCCTAACTTAGTAAATCCATTGTCGTTATCAGCAAATGGCATATTCCTTGGGCTACATCATCCTTCTAAGAGAGGATTTCTTCAAAATTGTTCGGTGTTTGAGTACCTGGAACATTGTGAAGGACACAGAAACAAGCTTGTCCAGACAAAATAGGTCCAGAGGCTTTTCATTTTTAGTGATTCTGTAAACAAGCAGTTGTTATAGTAATTGTTGTGGTTCACTTCAGTTTCCTCTTTCCTGCCCCCAATCAGGGCAGAGCCAATGAATTTTCCTAAGGTTGGCTCTGGTTAGAAGTGTCTGCCAACAAGGCAATGCTAACAATTTCTAGGAACCTTCGAAAGATGCAAATATGGAGAGAAAATTAGGCTGTTACAAGCACTACCCTCAAAGGGGCTTAATGTAGCTTTTGAGGTCCCATAATCAATTCTTAAACCTGTATGTGTTATAAAAAGAGTTAACCTGGCCTCTGGATGCTCTGATTTCTTTTCTTTTCTTTTTTCTTATATCAGGGAGGGAGATATTTTATGTTTCTCAGGAGACAGCTTGCTAATGGAATTGTTAATTACGTCTCAATTTGCTTTGTCCAATTCAGTTACCTTGATTATGGCTGAGTTGTCAACCTCCCTGTTCCTGAGGTTCCACAGTTGCAGACTATTCTGAGACTATTTTTTCCCTGAGACAGGGTTTCTCTGTAGCTTTGGAGCCTGTCCTGGAACTAGCTCTTGTAGACCAGGCTGGCCTCGAACTCACAGAGATCTGCCTGCCTCTGCCTCCCGAGTGCTGGGATTAAACTGAGACCTTTTTTAATGTAAATGAGATTTAATTTTTATTTTTATCTTTCAGATATGACAAAAACATAACAAAATAAAATACAACAAGGTATAACAAAAAGTATCCTATTGAAGTTAAACATGGCAAGTTAACAAAAAATAAAAGACCCTCAAGAGAGAAGGCACAAGAACCAGAGACCTACTCGCTTACATATTTAAGGGTACCATAAAGGTATGGAACAGAAAACTACAGTATATATTCAGGGGACTTGGTGCAGACCCTTGTAGGCCCTGTGTTGCTGCTTCAGTCAGTTCCCATGAGCTTTACTCAGTTGTTCTAGAAGGCTTGTTCTCCCAGTGTCTTCCATGTCACCTGTTTTCCCACTCCTTCTGCCTCCACTTCCATGGGTTCCCTGAATTCCAAGGGAAGGGATTTGATGGAGACATCTGGTTCCATGTACCATCTTTCTACACCTTCATTTCTGCTTCTCTGTCATGTGGTAATATTTTCAAGGTAGGGTATCTCACAGAAGACCATCCATGCTGCTTAAATCTTCCAGCCACCAGAATTAAGCCAAATAAGCCCATTCTGTTTTATAAAATATCCTAGAGTGCTTTATAGTAACAGAAAACAGACTAAGATGCGAGATTGGAGTCTATTCTCCTCGTAAACCAGGACAGAGGCGTTTAGGAGTTATCGGAATTCTGATTGCCCTCTGTGGTAGCTCAGAGTCACTGCTTGTCCTGGCCTTTAGTCCAGGGCCTGAACTGACATTCTTATTTCCTGGGAGCTCCTGAAAGTCAGCAGGATGCGTGGGCTGTCTATCACCTTACCAGTGCTCTGACTCTGCTTGTACTTTCGTTTGTCTAGATCCCTCATTCCGCTCCCCACACATCTTAAGTTCTTCCTACATGCATGCCTGGTGTCGGAATTCTTTCTGTTTGCGTGTTGCTTTCATTGGTTAATGAATATAGAAACTGCTTTGGGCCCTTGATAGGGCAGAATTTAGGTAGGTGAGGAAAATTAAACAGAATGCTGGAAGGAAGAAAGCAGAGTGGGAGAGAACTGCCATGAAGCCGCCAGAGTCAGACATGCTGAATCTTTCCCACTGCTACTGCCACGTGGCGATATACAGATTAATAGAAATGGGCTAAATCAAGATGTGACAGTGGGCCAATAAGAGGCTAGAACTAATGGGCCAAGCAGTAATTTAATTATTACAGTTTCTGTGTGGTTTTTGAGGAGTTAAGCGAGTCAGGCAGCCGGGATGAACAAGTGGGCCCTCCTCCTTGCAACACATGCCTCTCCCTTAAACTATCAATCCCCCTATCCTGCTCGCTTGGTATTTGAATGTCATTTATCTAATATTGTTTTCTCATGTTTTAGTCAACAGGGTGCCCGGCTTTCTGGTGTACTCAACACGTCTCCTAGAGTTGGTGATCATGCATGATCCCTTCTTGATTAGCATGGGCTGGCCTGGCTGTATTGATTCTAGTAAGTAGAAAATGGCAGAAGTTGCAGAATGTCATTTTGAGACTAAGCTGTGAAATGACCATGGGCTTCCATCTTAGTAATCATTTTATTTTCCACATTCTCATTGATTGTTCAACTTTGAAACATGCAGTGGCCATACCTTGACTCAGGTTTATATAAAGGAGTTGGTGCATAGCCAACTCCTGAAAAGGATGGTGTTAGAAAAGATACATACTCCTGAGCATAAAATTTGACCAAGACTTGTGTTGAGGAGGCACTATGATAAGCTCTCACCTCATCTCCTTTTCTAAAACAAGCCATCAGAATTTATAGCAACTATCCACAGAAGAAATTTTTGGAAGAAATTAGACATCTATGTGCATAAGTGTTGCAGTGCAAAAGATTTCCATACTAGCCCAGATGGAGTATAACAGAGGTTTATTTATTAGGGATTAAACTTACAGAAAGGGTAGTGATCCGCAGTCTTCTGTGTGCTCTGGGAACTGGAACTGAATCCACAGTCAAGGGACCCACACACACTTTGTGTCTGCATATATAGTACATGAGACCAGGTCTCAAGTAGGTCAATATATTAAAGGCTATTGGCTGAAGGAGTTCCCAAAGCACATAACATTTGTTGCATGCATCTACCTTGATTCTTTTCTGGCTTTTTCTAAAGTACATGAGGCTGTCTTCCTTATTTAAATGAAAGAATTCTTACTTAGCCAGGTGGTGGTGGTGCACACCTTTAATCCCAGCACGCGGGAGGCAGGGGCAGGCAGATCTCTGTGAGTTTGAGGTCAGCCTGGTCTACAAGAGTTAGTTCCAGGACAGGCTCCAAAGCTACAGAGAAACCCTGTCTTGAAATACCAGAAAAAAGAAAATAAAGAATTCTTACTTAAAGAAAGAGGCAGAAGATAATAATAGAGAAATGCTGTCTTCTAAGACTAGTGTGGTGTCTTTACAATTCATACACCTACGGAATAAAATGAGGTAGAACATGTTGGTTATTGTAATAATGAAGACACATTTATCAGAGCAAGGAAAGCAGTCCCAGCTCTGTGATGCTACTGCATGGGAACAACATAGTTAGAAAAGCAATCCTAGCACTTTTTCCCTGTTTAAGACATGTTTTTTGTATCTTTTTGTGTTGTTTTCTAAATTTGTTTACTAAGCCTGGCTCCTGGTGTAAACTTTACCTTTTGCAACTTTAGTCAAAAGGCACATTCTGACAAACATTCTTACAGATGCATTTTTGTATAGATACAATATTATTCCTTTTAAATAAGATCCTAGAAGTAGAATTGGTAAGTAAACACCAAGAAAATGACAAGAGCACTGACTTTTGATGACAAGTGACCTTCTAGGATATTTTTGAACACTTTTATTCCCTATCAGCAGTATAGAAGAATGTCCATTTCACACACACACACACACACACACACACACACACAAACATCATAGTACTGTTAGTGAGGATGTTTGCTTTCTTCTATTTTTGCTAGTTGAGTAGTATAAAATGTGATCTAATTGCTATTTGTTAATATCTTTTGAATTTTCTATTATGCTAATCCTCCACTTCACTTCTACTGGCTTCATGATATTCAACCCCCTATATATACCAATATATCAACAATATAAGTTATTCCCATTTCTTACTTCAAATGCTTACAAATAATTCTCTGAATAATTAAGAATGCTTGCATTTAAATAAACTTTCCCTTTTATTTATCCCCAGCCTAAATTTCTTTACAAAAAAAATGTGGAGGAAAGAATATGGTCAAATTGCTTTCAGAACAGCCTTATTGATTTGCCAATAATAAATACTATCCATTGTGCATGAGATTGTGTCCTCTAGGGAGATATATAGGAGTGTTAGCCCTTAAGATCTGTGAATACAATCTCCTTTGGAAAAGGAATATTCACGATCTTATGAAGCTAACGTCCTAATTCAATGTAACCTGTGTTCTTATGAGAAGGCAAAACACACAGAGAGGGAGGGAGAGAGAGAGAGGCAGAGAGAGAGAGAGAGAGAGAGAGAGAGAGAGAGAGAGAGAGAGAGAGAATATCCAAGTATGGGAGCTATGAAATAAAATTTCGGGCAAGAGGAGTTCCTCCTTATCATAAAAACATCTAATCCTCTGTTTTGTCTATCAATCTATAGGACATATATTACTTCCAAATGAGAAATGTACACAAGCTTCCATTCCAGAAGAATAGAAGTTCTTTAATTGAAAGCAAGATCACAGGGGTAGAGAGGCTAAGGGCTGAGGCAATCAGAATGCTCTAAATACATGTATGAATGTTCAAAGAATAAATTTAGTAAAACTTATATAAAAAGGGAAAACTAACAATTTGTTCCAGGGAGATAAAAGAGTGAAGAGGAGGGAGAACCAAGGATAGAAAGAAGAAAGAAAACACAAATAGAACTCGGAGAAACTGTGAAGATACCAAAGTAAATTGGATAGTTTTACATCACTCAGCAATGCTATCTAGTGATGAAAAGACAACAGTAAAAGAAAAGCACACAGACCAGTAGGAATTTCAGCACTGTCAAAATCCCCTGTCCATGATTAAAGCAAGAGGCCATGATGATAATCACTGTGGGAACCTCTGAGGTAAGGATTTATCTTCAAGAATAACTATAAAAAGCTGACAACTCCAACTTAATTATGATGGAGTAGGTCTTGAGTGACTATAAATCTATTGCCATGGTCTGGATGAAAATTAAGATGCAGGGGTATATGTTTTAATTTATAGGGTTCTCCTTTGGACTATTTATAAATCAAAAGAATAGCAGAGATTTCAAGGACAAAACACATGTACTGCTCATTTTCTGAGGCCTTCACGGGTTGGCCAGGACTTGGTTTTGAGTCTATGCAGACGGCTCTCGAGTGTTAGTACCGGTCCATTTCTCGCCCTTCTTCTCTCTACTTCTTCAAATCTAATTAAAAGCACAGTGAGAAATGAAATCTCCTAGGATTCCATTTCAAAATCTGTGAAAACGAAGTCAAAGGACATCTTAAAATTCTGCTTATTAGATCTGAATACAGAAACTACCAGGTGGGGAGATTTGTTTTGTTGCTGATAACATCCTGACATTTATTCTGATACTAAATTATTTCACTTAACCTTCACATTATAAGTAGGCATTACTAAGGCCCTCCTAAGCTAATAGAAAAATATTTTCTTTGATACATGAAAAAGAGAAAATATTTTGTTTTCCCTTCTATTAGAAAACTGCTAATCCAATTATGACAAATAAATTTTTCTGACATTACACAGAGATTTATCCCTTGATATGCATATCATTATATTTATATTTAGACAGTTATAAGACCCAGGACAAATGAAGACATGAAACTGGTTTATGCAAAGGCTTACAACAGAGGTTCTCAACCTGCGATTCAAGACCACTTCTTGGGTCAAATGATCCTTTCACAGAGGTGGTCTAAGACCATCATAAAACACAGATATTTACATTACAATCCATAATAGTAGCAAGATTAAAGTTCTGATGTTGCAATGAAATAATTTCATGATCAGGGAACACCACAAAATAAAGAATTGTATTAAAGAGTCACAGCATTAGAAGGGTTGAGAACTACTGGCTTCCAGAGAGGCTACATGAACAAGGACATCTAGATAATCTGAGGTCTGCAGTAGACACAGTGGGGTGGCTCTTGAGCTCACATCCCGGGTAGTTACTGTTTCCTTCAAAACCACCTCCACACTCTAGTCAGACACAAAAGGATCCTGAACCTAGGACAACAGTAGCATGTCTAGTGCAATGGTTCACAAGTCATGGAATGCAATTTCCGATCACAGACCTGCATGACCGTTTCTAAAGACTATTTGTGTGCCCTTTACAGTGAGTGTTACAAGTAGCATTTGCTGGGCAAAGGCAAGGGAGGCTGTACAAGATCCTCTATGCTCAGGATCTGATCACATATGACACAAACTGTCTGGTCCTGAATGTCAACAGTTATGAGGTGAGAAAACATGTATAATAAGGACAAATTAGGCAAAGGCAATAAATACTTCCCCTGGAGACTGTAGGATTCACAAATCTGAGGTTTGGGGTTTCTCTCTCTCTCTCTCTCTCTCTCTCTCTCTCTCTCTCTCTCTCTTTCCGCATACCGGCATGTGTGCATTTATTTTTAAGGAAGGGAGGACAAAATTTAGTGCCCCTATGGTCAGGGCCTGGAAAATGGTTCTGCTTTCATAGCCACATGGAGTCAACAAGTGGTGGACATGAAATTGCCATATAAAATAAGCAAAGCTGGGTGAAAACAGAGGTCTAAATCCCAGGCTCTATTGTACTCCAGTTCTAGAGCAATTAGGGATCAGAATTGATGAAGGATGCATTACTCAATCATGGACACAATGCCCAGACCAATGGAAAGTGGATTTGTCTAAATAAAAACTGTATAAATTTAATAATCAAAGTACCTTGCTTTTCCTGAGTCAAGCTCTTGCTTTAATTCGCAGGGAATCAGTCGTTATTATTATTATTATTATTATTATTATTATTATTATTATTATTATTTAACCCTAGCAGCTTAGAGTAGCATTCTCAGGATGTGAGTGCCACTATGTAAGCTAATGGGTGAGGGTTGTGCTCTGCCCTGCTGGCTCCAGATTCTCACAGGAAGAAATCACATTTTGAAATTCCTAATAATGAATGCTCTTGGTGCAAGCTCCTGACACTTCTGGGGAACAAGCTGACTCCACAATGGTTATGACTGGATGACCACCACCCCCACCACAACCTGTGTTTCTCTTTTTTTAGGCTTGATGAGTCAGACATGTGAGGGTCCTTTAGGGATGAGCAATGTTTTACCTTCAGTCCCAATGGATAGATCCAGGTGCACTGTATTTATATGTGTATTCATATATCCGTTTATGTTCCTAAGTGTAGGTTATAATTAAGTTCAGTATATAGTTCAGTATAGGTTCAGTCAGTATAATGCTACCTGTGTCTATGTTCTCAAGGCTGTCTGTAACTGAACATCCAATTGAAGTGTACTACTTTAGAGAAAGCCACTGGCCACCTTTCTAATTCAAAACTTTCCTCTGTGCCTTTAGTTCTTTTTGTAGGGTTGAGGAGTTATGGGTCTTTCTCTGTTCAGTTTGGCATGTTCACTTGTGTCTGGCATGTTCACTGATGTCGTACCTGTCCAGCACCTGTCTCGGCAGCCATGTTGGTGAGACTTTATGGGTATGCTTTCTGATATTACTAGGAGGCACAATGTCACACCAAACTCCTTGATCCTCTCTGGCTCTTAGAATCCTTCCACCTCCTCTTCTGCAATGTTCCCAGATCCTTAGGTGCAGAGGTGTTTTCTAGATGCATCCATTGGAACTTGGCTGTATACGTCTGCATTTGGATTGGTTGTGGTTTTCTGTAGTGGTCTTTGCCTGTTGCAGAAAGGTTTCCTTGATAAGGACCAAGGATGACACTTATGTACGATTATAAAAAGATGTTTGTGAATATTCTATACTACAGAATGGATTTTGTTAATTTTGTGGTGCAGAGATTCTTTTTAAATTATGTGTTTAAACAATGTAACTTTGCACTGTCTTTCCCTGTGTTAATACCTGACACACCTCTCCTCCCACCTCTTCCCTCCCCCTGTGGTTCTTCAGCTTCTCCAGCCTTTCTCCTCTCTCCCCCACCCCATCAAAGACAACACTAAAGAATTGTATTATACAAAGATATCTGCTCTTTTAAAATTGCTTAGTTGTTTAGATTTCTCCTAACAAATTAAAAGAGAATCCTTTTAATACTTCCAGGTTAATTAGGCTTTGCACAATTAGAGTAAAAGCACTATGAGTTGCCAATGAATAATCAACTATAATTTTTTAAATCTACTTTCTAACACTTTCTCATCTCAAAAGAGAAAAAATGGAAAATGACAGGGGAAGATAAGTAATTTTGTCTTAGTCTAATCACTTCTCTGTTGCCATCTCCTTTTCTTATAATTATCCTCAATTTTATTTCCTTTAATTTCCATTATAGCTATTAAGTTGGCATCATGGTGCAATTCTCACATCTTCAATGAAACTTACAAGAAAATTTTTAATGAAGCAACAATCTTCAACTCCCAATTCATTAATGTCAAAAAGCCTACATATTCCATAAGCACAATTTAAAAGAAGAATTTGGGTGCTTCCTCATTAAATTAATAAGTCTGGTATTTGCACTTAGAAGATGTAAGGGAGAGGCTACTGGAGAGGTAAGTGCTGTCGAGAGTTTCGAAGGCTAGACAAACTTGAAGCACACAAAGGAAGCTGTATCGATCTTTCATAAGTGCGAAGTTTATATGGAAACTGTAACCTTCTGTGTTTTCTGTTGCTGTCCATACACGTGTTCTTACCATGGAAACTGGCGAAGAATCAAATATGCTTGAGAGCTGAAAACCCTCAATGGTCTATGTAGCAGCCTTTTTGAGTTGATATAAATAATAACTATGTAGACCAAAGGTTTTGGTCCCCAAAAACATAGAATGTGCAATTAAACACTCCAGCGTTCCCTATGTGACTCATGCATACACACGGAAAACCTTTAGGTCTAGATCCAGTTGTATCATGTTCAGACTGATTCTAATGTTGCATGATATGCGATCGTACATGGACCTTACAACATTCTCTTTCACAGAATTCTGATCAGGGCTGAAAAATTCCCTCTTCCTCTAGTCACAAACTCTCTCACATCTTGCTCTGGGAGTTTTGCTTTAGGGGCGGTTTTCTCTCAAATGTGACATCATGGCATCTTTATCAAGAACCTAGTATTATCACCTCTGTACCAACGAGGCAAAGTATGAAAGGGGCAATTTTCTTTTTTATAGATGAAAACACACTAAAAATGTATTCTTCATCTCTAATATATATGTCTTTTGCTTTTCCTTCTCTTGGTGTCAACATCATATCCTTCATACAATAATGAGTGGCAAGAATGAATAGCCCTGCCTTGTTCATACTCTTAGGGTAGAGCATTCTGCTTTCAGGTTAACCTATTTCCAAATTCCTTCATGATGCAAATGTAAGAATTTCCACAGGACTTGCATTCCTGAACTCAGATTCTAAATATAAAAGTGGATCCTAAGAAGCAAGTTAGTTAAACCAAATTGGGGAGGGGGCATCCAGCTCTGAGTCTATGGAATTAGAGTAGGAATCAAGAGAGAAGGCTTCGATATGAATTGCCCCGATTTGTCCCATTGCTTAAAATGAGGTTAGAAAGCACCTTAATGTACAAATGTCATTCTGAGTTTAAATTTAAAGCTTCCAGTAAGCATGATTCTTACAGATTTGGTAGTTAGATGATAGCTATTAAATTGAAAACAATGTAATGAATAAGTGTGTATGGTTGTTTAGTGATATGTACCTGTCTATGTACAAGGTGTTTTGACAGTTTAAAACTATGCATACCTTTAATCAAAATTTTCATTGTCTTAATGTATTTCTTCTTTCATTTTGGAAAGTATAAAAATAAAAAAGAGTTTGAAACACTAGACTGCTAAAGCAAGTTTTATATATATAATCTTAAAATATCTTATGAATTCTAGGATTATAAATGTCTCTATTTATGGTGTGCTGCCCTCTTATAAAATGCAAGCAATGCAAAGAATGCTTTATATGTTTCTTATTAGAAACTCTGTGTTGACACATCCAAATACTACACAGGAGATGGAGGGGAAGGAGACTCAGCGCACCTCAGTTCCTGTATAACATGTCAAAATACACGAAAAACAACAAGTGCTCTCTGGGCTTTTTCTGAAGTTGTGCGCCTTTGACATGCACCAGTGCCCAGGTCTGTAATGGGAACTTGATAGAGACACGCGAAATGATGAATCAGGCAAACATACGCACTGCTAAAAGTGTGAGTTCCCCTTAATGGCTTTTAGCAAATGTAATTTTAGTGTAACCAAAATATTCAGATGTATGACTTTTTTAATTATGTACATCAAAAATGAGACAATCACAGTCCCATTTGAATCACTTTCCCATTTGAATTAGACAAATGCGAATTTGTAGGAAGCATATCTCCTGAAAACATGGTTACATTTTCTTAGTGAAAGACTGTTCCTGTGCTCCAAGGGTGAGATAATGCGTCAAAATCAACTACGAACTCAGAGCATCTACAAAAAGGCAATGAGCGCTCCTGGAGGCTCTTACAAGCCACTTAGTTTCAATTTTCAGATAACAGGGTAAAAAGAGACTGCTACTGCCATCTGTTGGTCAAATGAAGCACCACCACCTCTGGCCATCAAATTGACTAGCCAACCACAAGTAAGCCAATCAACTCTGAATGCATCTTGTTTGCTGTTAGAACGACAAACAAAGGGCTATTATTCAAATAATATTTTTATCCGGTATATCATACCTTTATCCAGGTTTATGTTTTAGAAAATTTTGTATGTTGTATCCTGGCATGAACGGAGAGGGAGAGAGCAAAATAGACAAGAGACAGGAAGGAGTACCAAGAGAAATTCGTTTTTTTCTATTATTCTTTCGAGAGGTTTCTTTTCAGAAAAGGATCACTAGCTAGGAGACAAGCCTCGGCGCGCCTCGTCACTCCACCTGGGGCCTCAAACCGGACCCACCAGCATCAACTGCTACTAATTAGAGGTGCAGCGTCTCGGGGTCACAGAAAAGAGAACTTTTCTGAAGCATCGCCTACATTTTAAAAAGGGTCTCAGATGACTCTTAATACACAGCCAAGTTTTTCTGTGGTCTTCATTAATGCATTACAATAAATTGTCATGTTATGGCCACATATGCTGACACTGGGCACGTGCACTTTTCAATTAAAATTTGAGATTAAAATATGTTCTATACCCTATTTTGTCTTTTGTAGCTCATGATTGTAATTTTCATTACAATGATATAGACCATAAAGATACATCATAAAACTGGTGGAATATTTGTTTTTGTGATATACAGTAAGCAATATTTGTTAAGCAGGAACCAAATCTAGTGTGATTTAAATATATTTTTATAAAACACAGGAATAATAAAAACACCCAGTGTTTCCTGAATGTTCACTACATTCTGCTTATTAAACTAGGTGAATGCATCATCATATTTAACTTAAAGAACCTTCAGTCTCATTTTTATACAAACGCTAGCAAATAGATTGTGTTTACATTTAGGCTGAGATTTCCTGATTCCAGAGGTCAAGTTTTTAATCAAAAACTATTGTTTCTAATAATTTTTTACTAGTGCAGAAGATATAGCAGAAAATACTAGAAGTGGGGAAGCATGAAACCGAAGCCCCTGTGGACCAGGACAGTCAGTGATGCATACAGGGGCACTCCTTGAGAGCTGGTGATTCCCCAAACTAGAGATAGAAGAGAGCTTGGTCCAAAGGAAAGGTACAAGGTTGCCAATCAGAAGCAATTTTGAAAACTCTGAATATGGGAAGCAGGAAGAAAGGGCAGGTTGAAAAATAAGTGTGATCTAGTCCCTGGGAAAGTGCAGCAGATGTGCTGGCATCTGCAATGAAGAAGATAACCTTCAGTGTGCTAATCTCACCTTGCCCCCTAAGGGTCCTGAACTTGGGCTTCCACAGTGGAGAAAAGTCTGATAGGAATTCTGTCACAGCCACACACTGGGGCCAACATCTCTCAGGATCTAGTTTTGATGGGGTTTGTACATTCCAGGGTGGGGCATGTGGTTTAGAAAATTTACTTAGAAGGAACAGAGATACAAAAGAAATACAGAGACATAGGACAGAACCAGCAGAGCAATCCAGCAAATACTGAATATGTCCATGTTTATTTTCCATATGTTTATATATCCCAGTCCAAAAAAGGGGGAGGCAAAAGACTGTTTTAACACGACACAAAGGACAAACAGAACAACCACTTACTTCAATACTTGAGAAATCAAGCCACTATTTCCTGGGTTAAACATTCTGATATTTTAAACAGGACATGCAGGGACTTCACCTTAGACAAAGTATTCCATAGGCAGCCACTCCCTGTGTCATACCTCCTGTCTTATCCTTAAAGGAACAGGAATAGGCTTGAATTCTCTGACCTTTGGTCAAGGTGGAAAAGATTCACCCCTATGGGCCATCTTAATATCCAATTCACCAAGTAAGCACACCCTAGGTCAGGATACCTTGTTTGTGGCCACTCCTTAAGTCAGACTTCTTGTCAATAACTTTGAAAGAGCAAGAGTAGGCTTAAGCTCTCTGACCTTCTGTCAAGGTGGAGTGGACCCACCTCTGTGGACCCCCACAGAATTCTTCACTGTCTTGTGTGCATCTGGAAGAGCCTCATATTTTGCTTCCCTTTCTTGATGTTACACAAAGAAACAAATGTGCTCTGAGTAATGCAAACAAGGTTTGGAATTCCACCTTTCAGCCAGCTCTGTTGGCTTCTGTTGTTAAACTAAAATGCTCAGAGAGAGAGAGAGAGGAGAGAGAGAGAGAGAGAGAGAGAGAGAGAGAGAGAGAGAGAGAGAGAGAGAGAGAGAGGAGAGCAAGCACAAGTAACTTCAGCTGTAGATACACAAGGGGACTATGATAATAATGACTATCACTGATGGAGTTGTTACTCTTTCTCAGACACTATGATGGGCCCTTCGTATGTAACAACAGCCAGATAATTAGACTACTTTAAAGATGAGGGACACAGTGGGATTTGTATCATTGTCTAGCTACTGAGGGCTGGAGGCAAAAGTCCACAATTAGAATTCATGTGACCTGGTAAGAAGAGTGCACCTCACAGGTGGGTGGGTAAACACAAGGTGCTAGCATGAGACAGTCTGCTTTACGATTCTTTCAGAATAACTCCCAGAGCATCTCGCATTCTTAAAATTACCTTGGCTTTAGATAACAAAATGCAGGACCCAAGTGTCCAATAAAGTATTGATCGATAATTCATCAAAGCTTACTGAATTGGGACAATTCACAGATAGTGAGCTCTACTCAGCTTCCTTGGATGAGCCTCATTCCAACAACAAGCCACTGGACACTTAAATCAGAAACATTAGTTTGGAAATATTTGCATGACTCAGCTTACAGCATGTAGAAATAGGTGGTAATAAATAATAGTATCCTATAGCTACATCCTTAGAGCAGGGACTCTCTTCATATAATTTAGAAGTAAGCATATATATTATACTACATATATTATATTGTACATATATTATAATATATTATATCATATATTATATGAGCCTATTGGATATGTGTATGTATGTATGTATGTATGTATAAAACCTGTACCAATGGTAATGATATCATACCTAGAAGTTAACACTCACTGTTACATGAGCCCCCTCCTGCTAATAAATTGCCAAAGTGTTGAGGAGATGAGACAAATACTACAGGGCTCCAGCTGAGGAGAATTAAACAAACACAACTTCAAAAGAAGTTTGGAAAAGACAAAGGTCTTATTGGAGCCAAATGTTTTAAAGGCTTTTATAAGATAATAAAAAATATACCATAGAGATTTGTTGCTTCATAATACATTCTTTTCTTTTACAATTGGAAAATTTATTAAACTCATCGTCTCTTAATTGCTTTGAAAGCATGACTGAATCCTGGGAGGAAGGAATTCCCTCAGGTGGACTTAGATTATGTACTCAAGGTGAAAACGTGTTTCCATGCCGGGTAGATAGAAAGATCACTTTGTTCCCAAGAACTTGTCTTAGAATTTTCGGACTGCTCCTGTATTTTTGTAGGGCTCCTCTCTGTGCACATGAATGTGTAGCGAGAGAACACGGCTCTTCAGTAACAGCTTGTGTGCACAGGGGTGTAACACCGTTTTCAAAACACATAGACAGAGAAGTGCCCCCAGGATTGTTACTGAAAACACAGTGGTAAAAAGGAATAACCACAAGATAATTTTCTCCAACATCAAAGAAGTCTTCATTTCTAGTACAATGCTTTCCATACCCTCATCCTGAAATTTTCAAATAAGTCTGCTGGACGTTATGGCTCTAAATTTATTTGGGGAAGTCACATTGTAAAACCTAGCTTCATTCAATATAGATAATTTAACATGCATCTTTCTGGTCAATTTTCTATGATTGAACTTCTGTCACACCAATACCTTGAGCTCTACTCCCTCTAAGGCTCCTTTGTTCTCTTGTTGTTTGATTGGTTTGATTCAGGGCTTGAAATAGGAGAAAGGATACCAGAAGATCAGAACCTCTAAGAAGTGAAAACGCAGGCACATAATGTTCCTGAAAGCTTGGATTTATAATACAGAATCTCAGCCACTTCATCTCTGCCATGAATTCTGTCTCTAGGCTCATCATTTGTTTGTGACTCTCACTAGTGTTATCATGCAACCTTATCTTCCCCTTTACAATGATATGAGTCAATAGGACTATTTGCCGGTTGATTTGTGGATATTCTTGAACTGCTGCCATGAACTCTGTGTTTCAGCTTTTTGTGATTTTAAAGACTGATTGGACCTGAGGCTTCCTGTGGCTACACAGTTAACTGCACCAGTTATTCTGGTCAGAAGTCCAGGTAGAAACTACAAGCTTGATAGGCCTATCAAGTGCCAAGATGTCATAAATTTTCTCAATAAAGGGAGAAATTATTATCCTTATACAAATGAAAATAGTAAGATTCAGACAAATGAAATGATACATATGCTGACTGCCACTGGAAAAGGCTAATATTTTGACTTTTGTCTTTTTAATGCAAAGCTTGCATTTTTTTTCAGTCGGCTAACGATATGGTTATAAGCCAATCTAGTACATGGAAATATTCACATTCACTTAGTATTAATTAATTAATTAAGCCAGGCCTGAGTGAGGACCCAGTGTGTAAAAAAAAAATCAGCACTGATGAATAGGTATTATTTCTTTAAGTTATAAATATATAAACATGAAAACTAATGGGCATTTTACAGTTACAGAGGCAAAGTATGTGGCCCACATACTTAAGAATTTTGTAGGAAAATACAGTTTTCATTTAGAGAAACCACATGTATTATTGAAAATGTTTTCTATTGAGAATGAAGTTACTCCTTAAAGTAAAATTTCCTGATAAATACTGAATGATATGCTTACCTTTAGCCTGCTGGGAAACTGCACTGAGTAAGTGCTTAAGGCTCATCTTTCTGTTCGTTTGTATTCTTCTTTCCTTTGAAAAAAGTTTTTGCAAAACAAATTTAAATAATATGTATATTTTAGTTCTTCTTTGTGCCTTTGTAATTCTTCTAGCTTTAAGAGAGAGAGAGAGAGAGAGAGAGAGAGAGAGAGAGAGAGAGAGAGAGAGAAACTAATCTACCATGTTCATGGAGCAATAATCAAGTAAGGGGATCAATCATTCCATTTACACAACTTAACTCAAAACTTAAATTTAAGTTCTCCATATAAGCATGTGTACCTTCAATTTTCCCTTTGCTTTTTGTGCAACATATAAAATGCAGAGCTGGAGAGATGACACAACAGTAAAGGGGATTTCTACTTTTACAGAAGACCTGAGTTTGGTTTCTAACCTTGATATCAGGTGGCTCACAACCACCAGCAGCACCAGCTCCAGGGCACCCAGAATCCATACCCGTTTCTGTCTCTGTGGGCACATAGACTCACCTGAGCATGCATACACACACACACACACACACACACACACACACACACACTTAAAAATAAAATATTTTAAAAAGAAGAAATTCTAAGTACATATAGATAGTATGAAATAAAAGAGTTTAGGGTTCGGTATACAAAGCACCTCTTGGTATAGTTGTGGGGAGAACAGCTTCTTTCCTACAAAGAGTTAACTCAATTGACTTCTTTAATCAATTAAAAACTCCATATATAATTACTCATCTTTCTTCTTTGCCCTTGAGCAAATGAGGGAAGGGAGAAGAAAGTTAATTTTCTAGTAAATATTTGTGCTTTGCCTAATTTTGAATTGGGCAGAATTCAATAGTTTTAACACATGGTAGAAATCCTTTTTATTTTTGTCCCAAGACCCTGTGATAGTTCTCTAGCATATGGTGGACAGAGACCTTTGTTTATGCAGTTAGGTCATGTTTTTTATTTATGCATTAGTAATTTTAAAAATACCAGGTCAAATTGTAAGCCAATCCATAATGCCTTTTTTCATAGCTGTGTGGGAGTCAAACCACAAATATTATCTATATTTACATTGGGCAAACCCACCCTTTGGCTGTCTCCAGAGCCCCCTTACGAGGGCGGACACTCCTGGGTAACAGTGGCGCCACATCCATTTGGCACAGCTCTCTACATGGGAATCTTTCCTTCTGTTGGCTTTCTTTGGCACAAGCTACCAAATGAAGTCATGCAAAAATGTGTGTCTAGTCATTGGGATGCCTGGAGCTTCTGTGATGAAGCCTTCAGATTTTACAGTGTATCCCAAGGTTTCTGAATGACCTGATCTCAGTACAGAAGTCTGGTTATCATAGTAAACATGCCCCAAACTTCATATACTTGGGGATATACATAGGGACAGAGTTCATGAAGTAGTGTACTGTAGGGGAGAGAAGTCATCTCAGTTGTACATCCGGCTGGCAAATTATTGTTGTCCTCTTCAAACATCCCTTTAATTTGAACTTTGTACAATCTTCATTTCTTAGAGTAGTACTGGATGCTCTGTAATTGTATATGTACTCTTGTTATTTTGCAAATATCTGTGCCCTTCATGTATTACATCAAAGAATTACTTTGCTTACAGATCTGAAAGGTGAACAAAGATCCAACATGTATGCATGTACACACACACACACACACACACACACACACACACACACTATGAATGTAATGCATTTAAAAGAAAAAAAGATTCAGGTATTTTTTAAGTAGTTAAAATTCAGCCATGAAGACAATAAAAAGCATTACCTCTCTTCTCAGAAATTGCCAAGAAAAGAAAAAAGGAACAGAATTACAATTTAATTGTGATATGAATAAAATGAAATTGGCTCAATGTATAAAACGAATTCCAGAAAACCAAAAAATTACTAAGGCTTCGTAGTTCGGCAAGGTTTGGTACAGTGGTTTGATTTGACTGGTCATGGGAACCTGACCAGTCAATAATTACACTTGTAGAAAATTTAAAACTATTTAAAGAATAGTTAATATTAACAATATTTCATGGATATTGGTAGTGTAGATAATAAAATATAATTATTCAAAATGATGGAAAACAAAGTGATGTGAAACAATCATTTTAATTAAAATCATACTGTTTCATTAAAAGCACAAATAAGTGGAAAAACAAATAGCAATTCATGTGAACCAATTATGATATTAGATAAGGGGCTTTGACATTGCTATATTGTCTGAAAACTGTAGTGACAGGAAACAAGAAATAAGTGTATGAATGAAGTAGAATTAAAAATGGACTTTGGTAGATTTTAAATATGTACGAAACACATCTCAAATGTTATATGAGAGTGGTGTAGATTAAGTGAACACAAAGCCATTTGTGCTTTGACATGCTGGAAATTCAATAAATGACTGCAAATCATAAAGTTGTAAATTTGGGAGGAATTTAAATATTATTTAACTGAAATTTAACAATGTCTTTCCAAGCAATGAATCTTTACAAGACTGCTTCTCAGTGACAGAGAGAAACATTAGATAAATTTCGTCTGAATTATATAACACAATGTCAAGTTTAAAAATCACTAAGAAGCAACAATCACAGAAAATATTTGATTGTGTAAAGTATGCACTAAAGCACTTCAAAAATTAATATTTTAAAACTATTAGTACATTAGTTCTGTAATCCCTCTAGACAATAATATTGCTCTTTGAAGCCATCTATTAGTGTGAATGCAGAGTTTGAAGGCAGAATAAACTGTAAGAAGTGGATATGGGAAGAGGAGAGGAGGTTAAATAAGATCAAAATAGACTTATAAAAATTAAAATAAATGAAGAAGATTTTTAAAAATGTTTGTCTTAATGTTGTATTGCTATAAAGAGATGCTATGACCAAGGCAACTCTTATTAAGAATTACAACTTTAGAGGCTTAGTTAAGATCATTATGGTGAGAAGCTGACAGTGATGGAGCTGGAGCAGTAGCTGAGAGCTTTACATAATGATCCACAGGCCGCAGGCAGAAAGTGAGATGGGGTCTGGTGTGACCCTTTGAAACCTCAGTACCCACTCCCAGTGACATATCTCCTCCAAAAGATCACATCTCCTAATCCTTCTCAAATAATTCAAATGTATGAGCCTATGGGACCATTCTTACTCAAACCATCACGGTTTGCTTACTAGAAAACATGTTAACTGCACCTTTAAGAATTTTGGTTTTGTGTTAACAGCATGGAGAAAGAGATGCTTAGCATGAAGGTGGGTACATAGCATGGACAGCACATCTATATGAGAAGCTAGACTTTTGCACTTTTTTGGAGTATTATTACTGAGCAGATTCATGAGCTGGGTCCTCTTTGTCCAGAATCATGATGAAAGCTCAGTCCAGTGATGTAAAAGGCAAGCCAAAGTTATCACAAAATAGAAAGAATCCCAGATCCTTCCAATTAGGAAACTGGCCACCTGAGCTCCAAATATGTTGTATTTATCATCCCATGAATTAATCTTCAAATCTGATCTGGTGCATTTGATTGACAAAAGGCGAAACTAGGCCCTTCTGATAGCACATTATTTGTTGTTGGGTATCAAGACACAGATGTGTTCTTTCTTTGCTAAGTGTAAGGCCATAGCAGAACCATTTACATGTACACTGTTCCTGGTTGAAAAAGTTAAAGTGGCTTTTAATTCTGTTTCTGCCCATTCCCAACCATTGTCTTCCAAACACTAGGGGGAAAGGGGAAAATAACAAAGGTTCTTTAGAATCTTATATTTACATACAAATATATACTGAAAAAAACTTGATGTATTAGTTGGCAAAAAATGAACATGAAGCCAATTGTTGAAGAGATCAATAAACAATATGGTTGCATCCACTCCACATAATACTTTCATTGTACCATATTGAATTAATAGGAATGGCTGTGGTACAAATGCAAAATTATTTATGAAACAATAGAAAATCTGCTCTTAAGTAGAAAAAAAGCATTGCACATGATTTCAGTGAAAAGAAGAACCAGATGTTAGGCATACTTAAAACACACACACACAAAAGCTCATATGCAATTATCCATGAAATATTCAATACCCACAAAAGCTTAGAGCTTACTGGCCAGGGCTTTTCCTCCCTATCACCTTCATGCTAATCTTCCATATGTCAGTGTTTCTTTGGAATCAGTGTATTTTTCTTAAGTCAAATGCAGAGAGCCAACCGAGGATTGGTTCCAATTGGAATTTGCACCGAGTACTCAGAAATACACTAGACAGAAATGATAGCGTGCACCATCGCTGCATATTAGAAATGCAGAGTCAAAAGTGATCCACCACTTGCTGTCTGTTGAACCAGAAGCAGTCTGCCACTTCTAACAAATTAATAATTGAGCAATGATTGAACAAGAAAGAAAAGTTAAATAGTCCAGATTCAACACTGAAGATGAGAAAATGATAGATTTGAGATATTCCAATATAATAACTACTGCTAAAATGATGTACTTTAATCTTTGTTATGAACTTAAACTCCTTATTTTGATTGCGATATTCTATCCAGAATTATGTTTATATGTTAAACTTCAAAGACAAGAACACTGACCAAAATTTGGCAGCTCTGCCAACCATTTATTCACTTCTTTTTTATCTTTGCAGTTGTCACAAGAGATTCCAGGTAGCAATCATACTTAATATTTATTAGCGTTTTCCCCTAGACTTCTAACACTGATTCTCTTTTCAAAATATTAGATCTTGAATATACTGAGTTCCACTAAGAAACACACAGACATTCTGCTACCCATTCAAAAGTACTAACCTTTTGTTTTGGTGTACCGGTTTATTTCTTTATAAATATTACATTCTCATAAACACGGCCATATGGTAGAGAAATTAATTGTTTTTACTTGAAATATAACAGAAAAAGTTTCTGTACTTAAACAGCAGGTTCAGTCTTGTGATTTCAGTCTCCCCTTACTTTCTATTAAACTTGATGTCAAGCATATCCATATCACTTGTAGTCTTCCTGGCAATAAAAGTTAATCCAGGTTCTCTTCATTTCTTAGGTCATTTAGTTTCAAAACACACTAGAGGCTTGTAACAGTGGCTTCGATCTTGAGCCAGGGAGGAATAAATAGAAATACTAACACTGCCACAAATCAAAGACATAAATATATAGGTCACAATCTCCTTGTTTATATTAGAATATATTTTATAATAGGAATTTATATATAATATATATTAAATATATAATATATTATAGACAAGCTTTTCAAAACATGTTATAATAAGTAACATTGTTTCATTATTCATGGTACATGTGTCAGCCATTTGTATCTGTGATCCAATGATTAATAATCAAAGGACTCCTTGGCCTCCATAAAGGTTTTACATTAAAGATGAATTAGAAATAAGGTGTGGGAGAATTGTCTGTATTCTGTCAATCATGTTTTAAATAAACGCTGATTGGCCAGGCAGGATGTATAGGCAGGAAAACCAGACAGGAAGTAGAGGTGGCACAAGGAGAATAGGGAAGAAGGAAGCTCTTCCTGCACTCCTGCCTTTCCACCAGGATGTAGGCTGCCTCACTGAGAAAAGGTACCAGCCATGTGCCTGACATAGATAGGAACAATGGAATAATATAAGTTATGGGAGCTGGTAGGAAGACTGAGATAATGGGCCAATCAGTTAATAACCTAATGTAGACTCTCTGTGTGATTTTCTTTGGGGCTTGTCAACTGCGGGGTACCGGGCGGGACAGAAACCCCAACGAGCAGGCCCCTCATGTTACAGAAATAGAGTTGAATATGGATGTACACACACATACAAAAATAAGCATTTACATAGCTAGGCCTAACTGTAGAAATTGTATGCACATATTTATATTTGTAAACTTAACATATTAATTTACATATAGGTGTAATAGTGGAGTTCATGCAGTTTATATATAGATTTTTGTGTGAAAATGGCTTATAAAAAATAATAACTTGTTAAAGTCACAGGTTTCTCAATTCACTTCTTCATAATAAGGAAAGTCCACATGTCCAAATACAAGATTCTCATGACATAGCTGTGGTTTATACCTAAAAGCTCCTTGTAGGTCTTATAATCCATACCATCCAAAAACTAATTTTAGATGGTCTGAAGAAGCACGTTCCTAAGACGATCCAAAAATCCAGTGGGAGAAGTGTTTGGAGAACATAAATCAATGTAGCAGATGTCGTGACTGGTGGTGACACTAAAGTACTCCATAATCAGGACTGAGCAACAATGCTCCTGTAGACAGCACTGTACCAGGACATGTGCCAAGTCATCAAAAATTCATCACTGGCCATGTCTCCAAGGTGCTTTCTCTAATCAATTTAGAACTCTTACATGGAAATTTGTTCTTTAAGAAATTATTTTCTCTTCAAAGCTCTATAAAGAATATTTTTGTTTGAAATGAAAATGCAAACTTAATCTGAAACAAGAGCCAATCACATATACATCTACAACTTTGACTATAAACATTTGAATAGTAGAAACTATTCTCCAGTTCAAGGAAACTGCATAATGCAAGATCATATTTTCATTGAGTGTGACTAGTGGTCCTGTCTCCCCACTTCAGTCCTAAGAGAGGGCAAGGTACCCTGCCCTGTGGGAAGTCCAAGGCCCTCCATCTCCATCCAGGCTTAGGAAGGTGTGCATCCAAATAGACTTGGATCCCAAAAAGCCAGTACATGCAGTAGAGACAAATCCCAGTGCCATTATCATTGGCTTCTCAGTCTGCCACAATTGTCAGCCACATTCAGTGGGTCCAGTTTGATGCCATGCCCGTTCAGTCCTAGTCCAGCTGGCTTTGGTGGGCTCCCATCAGATCAGACACACTCTCTCAGTGGGTGAATCAACCCCTTGCTCATATTCTCCCTCTTTCTGCTCTTTAACTGGACCTTGGAAACTCAGTCCAGTGCTCCAATGTGGGTCTCTGTCTCTATCTTCCTCTGTTGCTGGACGAAGGTTCTATGGTGATATTCAAGATAGTTATCAGTCTAACTGTAACAGGAAGAGCGGGCTGCTTGTCGTCCCGGATAGATTACACCCAAAATAACAACACAGAAACTGTCTTCATTTAAACACTGTCTGCCCCAATAGTTCTAGCCTCTTATTGGCTAACTCTCACATCTTGATTAAACCCATTTCTAATAATCTGTATGTTACAACGAGCTCGTGGCTTACGGGGAAAGATTCAGCATGTCTGAACTGGCAGCTCCATGGCTCTGACTCTGTTCTTCTTCCCAGCAGTCAGTTCCCCTTACTCCACATCCTCTCCAGCATAGGCTATTATTAGTGTTTTTGATTTTAGCCATTCTGACAGGTGTAAGATGGATTCTCAAAGTTGTTTTGATTTGTATTTCCCTGATAGCTAAGGAAGTTGAACATATCCTTAAGTATCTTTTGGTCATTTGAAATTCTTCTGTTGAGAATTCTCTGTTCAGTTCAGTACCCCATTTTTCAACTGGGTTATTTAGAATTTTAATATCTAGTTTCTTGAGTTCTTTATATATTTTGGAGATCAGACTTTTGTCTGATGTGGGGTTGGTGAAGATCTCCAATTCAGTAGGTTGCCTTTTGGTCTTACTGACTATTTCCTTTGCTTTACAGAAGCTTCTCCGTGTCAGCAGCAGGTCCCATTTATTCATTGTTGCTCTTATTGTCTGTGCTACTGGGGTTATACGTAGGTAGTGGTCTCCTGTGCCCATGTATTGCAGGCTACTTCCCACTTTTGAAAAAGTTCTTTACTAAAGGGTTAAAATATTTCCTTTTGCTATGTGAACTCAAAATTGTTGTAAATAGGAAGAGAGGGGTGTGCGTTGTTTGTTCCCAGCACCCAGCTCCCAGCCCCCAGCCGCCGGCCCACTCAGCCGTTGGTTGCTTGCTTTAGCCGGAAATAACCACATGACAATTATATTCATTTAAACTCTGCCTGGCCCATCATCACCAGCCTCTTCTTGGCTAGCCCTCACCTCAAAAACTAACCCATTATAAAAGTCTGTAAGTCACCACATGGTGACTTACCAGAAAAGTCTAACCTGCATCCATCTGCGGTGGGAGCCTCACAGTGACTGGCTCACTTCCGTTCTGTCTACTCCACCTACCTAAGGGCTGACCTATCTTACAAGCCAAGCAGGGTTTTTATTTAACCAATGAAAGCAACAGAAATACAGGAGGACCCTCCTACACAAAATAAATTTATTTCGGTGTGTCATGGATACTGGGAATGACAAAAAAAAAAATTTGATGGTGAGGTTGAGCATCTGATACTGCTGTGCTATGCCCCACTATGTACACACACACACACACACACACACACACACACACACACACACACACATACACACATACAAACTTGGATCATGTGGAATAATTGCATGTTCTCCAAAGTATAAAATGGTGTAAGTTGGTGTATTCTGCAAACTGTGGTTGAAGGATTCCAACCTAATGTGTTGTCCAAGAATTGGACTAAAACATCTGTTTGTAGGAAAACCTTGGGAAATAAGATCTCTGAGGAGACAGTGCTAAAAATCATTATATGGGTGGACATGGGCAAGGAAAATGGGAGAATGAGTCCTTTTGCAACAAGAAAAGATGAGAAGATGGAAGGACAAGGATAAATGAGAAAACAGTACAGGGACATGGAGGCCCTCTTCTCAATGCCAAAGCCATGATGTTGATGGACACTGGCAGTCTCCATACTAGGGATGTGGAGCAGGAAGATCACAACCTGAACTACAAAGCAATCCTTGTCACAGAATCATTAATAAATAAGTAAGTGTAGAGCAAAACACAAATGGAAAGGAGGAAAATTTGCAAGAGGGAGTCAAGGTGAAAAGATGAGTCATATTTTCTTTTTCCAAGTGGCTTGTTAGGATTGAAATATGCTCTTTCTAGATTTCTGAAAGCAGATATAATACTTAACAGTGACTGTGTCACTGTTAGTATTAAAGATCAGGCTATTGAGCATTCTACCAGTTAAGTTACTGGCTTCAACAGTTGTTTTTGCAATGAGTTCACTTTTCAGTTGTTATGGTGTTTCTATCTTATGATACGGATTTAGACTCTAGAGAAATAAAACTAAGGAATACTATAATGATTGGAGAAAACTGATCTGGTATGGGATAGTGAAGTTTAAAGATCAATTGGAAAATTAGGCCACTGTCTATTATTATTAACTATTAATCACAGTAGTATTATTTTTCTTCCCATTGTTAATTTTCAAAAACATTAAGTTGAATCTTTGAATAGGAAAGAAAATGTCTTTCTTTAAATAATTAAAAGAAAATCAGGCAATGGTGGCACACACTGCTAGTCCCAGCATTTGGGAGGCAAAGGCAGATGGGTCTCTATGAATTCAAGATCAGCCTGGTCTACAGAGCTAATTCCAAGACAAGTTAAGCCTATACAGAAAAACCCTGTCTCTAAAATCCCCCCTCAAAAAAAAAAAGGAAAAGAAAAAAAAAGATAATACTAGTACTATAATTAGTTTGCACATTTAAAAATTAAAATTTATTTTTAAATGAATAAGCTTAAAAACAAAAACCATGAGAATGGTGGTAAATATCAATTGTCAACACAATTAAACATATATTATATTTTAAAACATTAAATACTTCTACTTAACAAGCATCACAGTTTTATGCAGAAATAATATAAAATTAAAACAATAGCTCATTGTTAAGTTTCCAGTGTAAGGATGCCAGGCATAATTGAGTAGCATTAACTCACACGAAATAGGACCCAGTGGTGACATTCTGATTACCATTCTCAATTAACACAGCTACATTTTTTTAATGTCTATGTTTAATGTCAAAGCATTACGAGGCTTCCAAGATAAGAAATCTATTAGTGTTTAAAAAAAAATATGTCCCAAACCAGAGAGACTAGAAACAGAATGAAACCATATGTCATTTTGCACTCAGGTGATAATTCCAACAGTATGAATTAATCAGGTTTCTCAAGGGAGGGCTATAATTTTAAAACTAGTGTAGGAACTCTAGTGTAGGGACTGAGCAGGAGGTTGAATCAGCTTAAGACAAAACAACAGATCTGAAAGGAGTTGAAAAGAATGACACGCCAGGGAGAGAGCATTCCCCTAGTCCTCCCAGCCAAGGGCTGTATGCAAATCAGAGGCTGACCTATGTGCATTTCTTGCCTGGCACTGGTGACCTTCACAAGGCCTGGAAGAAATATATTCTTAACACACCACTCATGAAAAAACAAGCAAGAATGTTTAGTGTGACACACAACTCAAAATTCAACATGACAGTGGGAAGAAGGCTCAAGCAACACAGTTTGAATCTGGTATCTAGGCCTGTTTTTGCTGCAAGCCCTTTGTGTGATGGTGAGCAAATTATTTGATACTCAGTTATTACTTCTACAACTTTTTATTGTTGCATTTACAAATACCTCCCAACACTTCCTTCTGTCACTAAAACTCTGTCTTAGTTTAAAGATAAAAATGAGTGCATAAAATATCCCACAAGTTAAGACAAAGAAAAAGAAATGGAAAATGGCCAAAAATTAGTAATGGTAGATGATTTGAAAGATTGTGTTTGTTTTTAAGATTGGAACCATCTGAATAAAATTAGATGGAAATAATCCCTCAGGGCCTGAATGTATTTAAATAGAAACAACCCATTTAGAATACAAAGAAGACATCATTGAAGAAAATAAAAACAAAGCGTTTAAATGGAAGAGATTATTATTTAGAAATAGTTCCTTCGTGCACAAGTCAAGGAACATGGACTGCACATTTTCTCTAGGCCAGGCACCTGGCTAACTGGGTTTAAAGATAAATAAAGAAAACTGCTCCTAGAGATAGTGTAGCAGGCTCATAATTTGGCCTAGAAATGTGATTCTGAATATTTAATAAAAGTATAAAAAAGATATTAAAGTAAAAAGAGAATAATGATTGTTTTTGCAGAAATTTTAAATCTTATAAATTAAAAATATAATTTCATTTTTATACCAGATTTATTGGGAAAATTAACTAAAGCAGTTGAATATTAATTTAAAATAATGATAAATTAAAGCCATAAAATAAGAGTAGCAGACTTACTCATGTCATTTGACATATGTAAAATTTGCACAGTGTCTAAAATAAATACCTAGGATCCTTTAGTTCAGATGTTCAATAAATATCTAAAGACATGGTTTTTTTTTTTTTTTAAGCAGGCTATTTGTGAAAGCAGCATACTGACTGAAATGATTAACTGTTACTTTTGTATTAATTTTAAGTACAAAATTAAATTCTATTTCTTTTCCAAAGAAATCTAAAGATGTAAAAAAAATCTATTAGTTAATCTTACTATGTATTCTTATCAGCATTAACATTTTGATGACTGTAGGCGTTGTCATTTTACTAAATGAACACCTTAAAATGTGGCTTACTTTTCACCAGCGAGGGTCAAATTATTTCCCTATGTTTACTAATTTATTTTCTTTTATGTGAAACTTTTTTCATTTTTTATTAAATTTAAAAGAAAATTTTACATTTACTCACCTTGTCCCAGGCCCTCCCACTCCCCCACTAATCCACTGCCCTCCCCCTGCTTCCTTAAGATGGGGCAGGATACCCTGCCCTGTGGAAAGCCCAAGGCCCTCCCCCCTCCATCTCAGTCTAAGAAGGTGTGCATCCATATAGAATA
>JAQHUG010000565.1:268134-283224 GCA_028555095.1 Dicrostonyx torquatus | reverse complement strand
ATGCTGCTATAAACATAGTAGCACAAATGCTTTTGTAGTACGGTTGAGCATCTCTTGGGTATATTCCCAAGAGTGGTATTGCTGGATCCTGAGGTAGGTTGATTCCCAGTTTCCTGAGAAACCGCCACACTGATTTCCTATTCTTAAAACGTTTGACTTTACCATCATCCACAGACATCAGTCTTACAAATGTGCCATTATGGTCAGTAAGAAAGTAGGATTACCCATGCTGGGCTGAGTGTGTTAGAACATTCAACACACGCAATGTGTTGAATATGTGTGTCATTCGTTACACAATTTGCCTTGTTTGCAGCCACTGTTGTTCACTTTGTAAACATTAAAAGTACATGAAATTGCATCCTAAAAGTGTGACCTACTGGTTTTTAAGCAATTTATTTTTCAGAATTGTTTAAACCAAGTAGTCATCTTAAACACATGAATATTGCCTTACTAGTTTAATACTTTTAAGTAAAAGTCTATTACATAATTTTCTGTCCTAATAAAGTGCATATATATGTATGTATGTATATATATATATATATATTCTGTGTATATGTGCACAAAAGCACCAGACTCTGTATTATAAATCATAGCAAGCCTTCATTATTCCACACATAGAAAAACATAAAAGTCAACAAAGAAAACGAATATTACCATATGAGTGGGAGAATAACAAGAGTATTCATTTTTATATTGACTTAAAAATTATAATTATGGAAATTTCCTGAATATTTAAACCAGTTCTTCATTGTTTTATCAGTATTAGCTCCAAACCAGAAAAAGAGAATCAGATACTGACCCCTCGATTTATAACCATCTTCCCCTAGCATTGTGCTATGACATCCTTTGTGCTATAAGAATCTAAGGTCTCTATGAGTGCATTTTTCAATCACTGATACTGCCCGGCTCTGATAGACAGGGAGTGATAAAGCAGTTTCTCACAATTCTACAGAGTCCAATCTGGCCTCAGACTGGTTTCCCTTGCAGCCTGGTCAGGCCACAAAACTGACTTTTTGTGGATTCTATTGCCTTGGAGTGGAATCACTTCACATATTTTTGTGGTGTATTGGTCTCTGGAGTATTTCTGTTTTACTCATAAAGTCTACTAGAGCAGAGTATAGCCTATAAGTTTCCTCACTGAGGAGACATAAATATCAAACAATGTAATATGAAATCAAGCTTGTTTTTCAGTATTTCAGATAATATTGGCTTCTTTTAATTAAACATGCTAGTATTTTTTCTCAGCTAGTAAAAAATCTAAAATATTTCATTAAATAGTATATAAACTTCAAGTTGATTAGTAAATTAAAAATTGTGAATAGCACAAAATGTCTTTAAAAAAAGACAAGTAATTGTCAAAACAAGTGTCACATTGTCAAAAAATGGTTTTGTCTTTCAAAGAAGATCAATATTATGCCTAACTATTAGAAATTAATATAAGCAGTCATTTTAATCTGCTTCATTTTTTAGGTCAATAGGCATTATGTTTCATTTCTATAAAATATTCCCATGTTAATGACTGCAAGATCTATTGTTTCAGCGATTGTCCTTAGGCACAGGAAGCTAAGGTTGAAAGCAGTTAGGGGTGCTTAAATGCCTTTACAAGCCTATTATAAGCCAATATTCAATCAAAACGATTATTGCTAGCCATTAAAAAAATTCACTAAGTATCAAGGATAATATCTCTTGCATGTTATTACTTGGAATTCCTGCAAAAGTGAAAGGCTTCTGTGTCCCTGTTTGCAAAGACTGCTTAATTTATTTGACATCCTTGGGGGGGAAAATCTGCTGTTCAACCAGAAAAAAAGAGAGAGAGGGAATAGTTTTTGTCCCCATTATCTCTGAACAAGAAGTGTCAGGGAGCTTCAGGCTAGAATTAGCATGAGCTATGCTATTACAGATTTAAGAGCATTTAGGCAACCTTCCCTCCTGACTTCAAGGCGATAATATATACAGCCCAGTGTAATCTGTCTCCTTAGCTGCTTTCTTTGCCTCACCCCCCCTTCCCCTTCTTTACTAATAATGTCCGTGCCTTATTGTAAATCATGTTACATAAACAACAGTATTTTTCTACTCAAGTGACATCATTGGTTGGAGTTTTACCTTCGGCAAAGTCATATAAGCAATCATTGTTCACATGGAATCATTTCTAAGAAGTCCAAACACAACACTCAAGCACAAAATTGCTCCATGATTTTTGCCCTAAAAATAAGCTAGCTGACATCCTTTCCACTACCGAAGGTGTTTTCACATATAGTTAGTCTGCATAGATAAGGAATGCAAATGCAATTTAGAGCTTGGCTCTGCTGTGAAGTTATTAATAAGCAGTGTTTGTCAGAGGTGAAAAGTCTATCTGATGATTCAGAAATTCAGTTAATGTTGCAAATAATAACATCTGCCTGAGACTGAAAACAATCCAAGGCACATTGTTTTATTTTAACAATATTTTATTCTATGAAAGTTCCATATATTTATACAATGTGTATAGATGATCTATCCCTTCAATGTCTTCCTTTAACTCCCCCAGTGGATCCTACCCCACTTCTTCCCATCCTTTGGTTCTCTTTTTAGTTTTAACTTTTTGTTAAACTAGCCCCTGAATCTAGTGGTTGCTATTGTTCATATGCCACCTGCCAGTGACTGCATGTCAAAGGAGAGAGACTTTCCCTCCTTTGCTAGCCCCAACTGCCATTAACTCCTCAGACAGGGGAGGGGTCTCAAGGCTCCCTCCCTAATCCCTGCTGGAATTTCTACTGATTTTACACAGGAAACCACAGGTGCTGGGAGTTGATTTAGGCAACAGACATGTGTCGAGGAGTCACCATTCCATAGCTCTGCTCCCCATTCACAGCTCTCATGTTCTCTCATCACACACTTCTGCAAACTTCCCTGGAGGTTGGATGGTGGAAGGTTTATATAAACAACCAAACTACAGCTGAGCACTCAGTGTTCTTCATCCTCAGCACCTGACTGGTTCTGGGTCTCTGCATTAACCGCTACTCACAGTAAAAGGAAGTTTCCCTCACCAAGTGATGTCAAAAGCCAGTGCTGTTTGGGTGCTAAGGCACAATTAAACCTTAAATCCTAAAATACAGCATTCATCTGAAGTGATGTTTCAGGGTGTTTTATTCTTAAGTTTCCCAAGATTTTCAAATTCAATTTTTCTAGAATTGATAGTCATCCCTCTTGCAATTAAAAATGCAAAGGAATGCATTCATATCACTGACGCTTTATCAAATGTAAGCATCACAAAATAAAAAAAAAACTTCAGGTATGAAACAGTGTACCCAAAGCTTTTTGATGAGAACTGCTTTAAGTTAGGACCTTTAATGAAAAGATTTTGGGGTGATGCAGTTCTGTCTCAAGAGGGCATGGACTCATGCATTAGAAGATGTTTGATAGCATCCCTGACTTCTACTCGCTAGATTTCATTTGTCTCCCCACCCTACACTACATTACACTCACATACACACACACTCACATGCACACGCACACGCACACACTGAAGAATGATGACAACCAAAAAGGGGCGTGGAGGTAAGAGAAAATTACCTCCAATCAGTAAAAGAGCTAATTTACATTTAATGAAATTTTAGTAACATATTTAACACTTAAAAAAGAAAAATCTCACTGAACTCTGAGTAGTAGATTTTGGTTTATGATGTGAAAATAGCCCTGATACTAGTTGCAGTAAGATCCTCCCAGGCTTCTTCTAAATCTCCCTAGAGTCCAGTCATAACACAAACTGCTAGGTGCTACTATCATTGTTTGCTTTCTCTGCTGTATCAAAATACCAGGCCATGTGGCTTCCCAAGAAAAAATTACTTTTCATAGATCTGGAAAAGATGGGGCATTGGCAGGATCGGGCACTGCTGTGGGAACAGTCTCCAGTCTTGGTGTCCCCTCATGTGACATGTTAAGAGAGAGAGCGGGTTCTCTAATGTCTCCTCTAACAGTATTTATCCCCTAACAAGTTCCACGCCCTGGTTCCTCTATCTAACTATCTCAGAAAAGGTCCTGCACACTGCAGATAAAATGGGAACATACAAAGTGGATGAAGAAAATGTCACAGCATGGACGCAATAGAGAGGCACTGTGCCTTTCTGTCCCAGTCAATGCTGACAGTGCCGAGGAGCCTGTTTATGATCCAAGCTAAGTACAATTGGTGATTCATCAGGTGGTACACATAATTTGTATATTTAAATACATATTCTTACTGATGTTGTTAATTTTATGTATATGCTTTGTCTGTCTGTATGTACAGGCAATGGTGCCTACAGAGGCCAGAAGAGGGGAAAGGCTCCCCTGGAACAGGAGTTAAAATCGATAGTGAGCTGCCCTCTGTGTGCTGGAAATGGAACCTAATTCTTTCAGATGAGCTTGAAGAGCAGCCAGTACACTTAACCACTAAGCCATGTCTCCAGGCTAGATCTGCACCTTTTTTAACGTATCTTACAGTGTCGCAGAAATGTGTGGAAATTTGTTTCAGGTTACATAAAATCCATACACACATGCATTGCTCTTGTAATAAAGGTAACTAAGACAGCCTCACCCATCAAGCTAGTCAAAGTTTAAAGAGTCTGAGCAATGAACAGATTGCACAATACAATGTGATTGAGTGATAGACGATATATGTGAACAGAGTCCTCCATGAGCTCAGACAAGGAAGTAATAAACGGGGAGGAAATGAGGAACATGTTTA
Organism: Dicrostonyx torquatus; assembly: GCA_028555095.1. NCBI lineage: Eukaryota > Metazoa > Chordata > Mammalia > Rodentia > Cricetidae > Dicrostonyx > Dicrostonyx torquatus. Next base: position 278,522 of record JAQHUG010000565.1, on the reverse strand, counting down.
TGACAAATGACATAGTAATGAACTATGCTAAGAAGCATGGGAAAGACCGTCTTCCTATACATCAATTCCATAAAGCTAGGCTAGGTCCAGAAGGAACCCCCAGTTGACACACTTAGTTAAAATCAGATAAACAAGCAAACAACAACAAACCTTCTGTCAGGCATGGTGGCAAACACCTTTAATCCTAGCACTTGGGAGTTGGGAGGCAGAAGAGGTGAACTCTGTGAATTTGAGCCCAAACTGGTCTACAGAGTGAGTTCCCAGAGAGACAAGACAGTTGTACAGAGAAACCCTATCTCAAAACACCAACAAAAACAAAACCAAGTTCTATGTTTCTTTCCTGAGACAAAAACAGTATGAGCTATGAGGCCACTAAATAAGCAGCATCTTGCATTATTACCCAGCACTTTTTCATCAATGGCCACAGAACACATGTCTATGTCTAGACGCCAACACTTGGTGCCTTTGTTACTGCTGTGTTTGTGCCATTTTCTTTGAGGCGTGTGATAGCTAAAGACAACTACAGAAGTGGTGGGATAAGCTGCCGTGTGAATGCAAGATAGAACAGGTCTTCTTAAACTTCCAATACTCCCAATCCCATTTCACCTAAGAATATTTGGCCTAACCCAGACATACAGCTGTATAAAATAGGTACAGAAATCAAACATTTATTGATAATAAAATAAAAATATTTTAATTTAAACCAGCTCTTTAGTACATACTATTTATTTAAAAACAGCAAACTTGGATACCAATTGTCTATAATCTTTTTTTCTTTTTTTGTCCAGCACAATATTGTTATTGATTATTTGGGAGTCTCATATAATGTACCCTGAGCATATCCACTTTCCTGTCTTCTCAGGTTTGTGCACTTCCATTTTGCTTTAATACTGTTTCTTCCTTTTATTATTTCAGTCATTGGTGTGGGATTCCCTTCTGTATGCTGTGATTACCACTGATAAATAAAGAAAACTGGCTTGGCCTGATAGGGTAGAATAGAGGTAGATGGGGAAACCTAAACTGAATGCTGGAAGAAAGAAGGGTGGAGTAAGAGAGATGCCATGTAGCCCTGCTGGAGACAGATGTGGGAACTTTAGCCAGTAAACTTTGGCCATACACAGAAATGGATTAAAATAGTATGTAAGAGTTAGCCAGTAAAAGCTAGAGTTTATGGGCCAAACAGTGATTTAATTAATACAGCTTTTGTGTGATTATTTAGAAGCTAAGCAGCCCGGAATCAATAAGCAACTCTCTCCTCCTACATACTTACAACCCAACTTCTTGAAAGAATACTTACTTCTGTTAATACCCTGAATTTTACTTGCCCTTTCTTGCTGGTGTGCCCAGGTGTAGCTCTTATGTAATAGATAATATGGAAGGCTGTCTTTGAACAGGTAACTTTTCAGTCTAAATTTCCTTCTCTCTAAAATGTGGATGTCATATAATAAATGGTGCAAAGTTACAAAATGCTTGACAATACCTGACAGTTGAGTGCTCCTAAATAAGGTCAGCCATGATTCTTATCCTGTTGTATAATATTCTTATGTATTTTTACCATTGTTCTTCAAACCACTATAATTCTCTTCTGCTCAGAACTTCTTCCCCAAGGTCCTATCTCAACTCCCTTGTTAAGATTGTCAGTGCCGGGCTGGAGAGATGGCTCAGCGGTTAAGAGCATTGCCTGCTCTTCCAAAGGTCCTGAGTTCAATTACCAGCAACCACATGGTGGCTCACAACCATCTGTAATGAGGTCTGGTGCCCTCTTCTGGCCTTCAGGCATACATGCAGACAGAATATTGTATACATAATAAATAAAAAAATATTAAAGAAAAAAAAGATTGTCAGTGCCTACTGTCAAATCCAGTGAGCTTTATGAAAAGCACCCAGTCTATGCTAATTTTAGTATTTGATGATGACAGACACTTTTGCCACTTGTAAAACCTCTCTTATTTGTGTTTCTACATGTATGTCTCTCCCAGATCTTCACTCTGCTTCCTCTTGAACTGTGCCCTTTGTTGAGTTCTCCTTGAGGTCTTAAATGTTGGATCTCATCAAGGCTCCTCCTTGATTCCAGGTTTTGCTCTTCCAGCCTGTTCCTTGATACTTCTCTTCACACTCCGTGTCTTCCCTGACTCCCAGATTAGATTTTCTATTGCATGCCTGGAAGGCTTCACAGGTGTCTCATGTACACATCAAAGGTGAAATATCTACAGTGGGACTCATTTGTTTTCCTCTCAAATAATCTGTCTCCTGTGAATGTTACCCTAATTTTCTTTATCTACCATTCCAACTTCAACATACCACAACTCAATTCAAACACTCAATTCATATTTTGCTTACTAATAGTTCATCTTCCAAAATAATGACTTTAAGAAGAAATCAAATGAAGTCACCACAAAGGTACACTTTATGATGTTTAAATTGTACGATTACCAAAGACAAACTGTACATATGTTTTTCCATAATTAAAAATGTGCTTCAAAATGCTTGGAAAAACTCTACAATTATTTTATGACAACAGCAATTGAAATATTTATTTTAGTTAGTGATTATCCACAGTTATTTATAAAAATAACTTTCAAAAATCTATGTGGTTATTCTTGTTGTCAATATAAGTGGACCAAATTAACCCAGAACTTTTGACCAAGTCACTTTATAAGTACTGCTCTAAAAAGGGAAAGCATGAGATGAGTTATAACTAAAAGAAAATGATCTCTCTTGTTTTTTCCCCCCGAGACAGGGTTTCTCTGTAGCTTTGGAGCCTGTCCTGGAACTAGCTCTTGTAGACCAGGCTGACCTCGAACTCACAGAGATCCTCCTTCCTCAGCCTCTAGAGTGCTGGGATTAAAGGCACGCACCACTGCCTCCCAGGTGAACATGATCTCTTGACATAACACCATCTGAAGTTAAGAAATAAAAATTTCAAGAGTAGAACATTATACTAAAGATCATATCATCAAGGTCTTCAAGTTCAAAGAACATACAGTATCTGGGTTGTCAGCTTAGCGATTAGCTCTGTGTGTGTGTGTGTGTGTGTGTGTGTGTATGTGTGTGTGTACATGCACTCACACAAATAGAGAGTTACATATAAAGGAAATATTTCATGCCCAACAACTGTGTTTGGCCATTGTAGTCATGGACAACCTCACAACTGCCACTCTCCATCCACGTTCATGATCTTCATGTTTTTATTGTGAATAGTTCTGACAGAATACTTGGTAGGTAGTCAGTTTCATAATTTATAACATAGTGTATTTGTTCAAACCAGTATGTCTTGTTTTTCTCTGTTGAATTATATGTTGCCAAATATAAAAATGCTACAGGAAATATATCTCTATGACTACCAATTGCTTTAAAGGTAATCTTGTGTTAGAATCAGCCTAGTCATGGCAGTTTATCTTTGTTCTTAAATTTCACCAGTCTCTCCTGAGCTAGACAGTGAAATCTCTCTCCCATAGCATCTCTTGGTATATGATACCCGATTTTTATCCAACAGATGAGTAATAAACACATGAATATCTTATATTTATATTGTTATCCCTGGAGCTTTGTTTGTGGCTTGCATAAATTATGGACTCATTCTTTATTCTTCCTCTGATGAGTGTTTGGTTTATTAATATCAAATTCATGCCCCACTGCTGTTTCTATGGCCTTCTGAGTACAAATAACTTGCTGTGTCAATGCTAATTCACAAATTAATCTTTTTGATGACATTTTCAGCAATACACGTAACTTAAGTGACAATATGAATGCAGATGATGGGAATAACAATTGCATCAAGATTTAAGCAGTGGTGATGTGTGTGTCACCACATATGTGTCATCAGCTAATGAAATGTTAGAAAGAACTGCAGCTCATATGCAATAAAACATTATAGCTTCCTCAGGAATTCAACATCATGATTGTTCTAAAACTTGTTTTGATCCTGAGTTATAATTTCACCTGTTTGCTTCTTTTCCAGTAGGTGACTTTACTCTATACAGTACTCACAGAAGACATTCAGCTTAGCAACACAGTTGCTAGTCTATCTAGTTTTCATAAAATTAAGCATTCAGACATGAAAGAATGATTTCATTTGTTTGCACCCCCAAGGCAAAGATAGTCCTTTTCCCTTCAAAGGATACACTTCACTTTCTTACCCTCTGACTGACAAATTTGTTTGTATAAGAAAGCACCCCAGAAAACTGTGGTGTAAGGAAGCTTCAGATCAGTTCAATAAATAATGTTGCTGTTCTCTCACACTGCTACATATCAATAGAGAGGTGTTGTTATAAAGATATCTATTGGGCCGGGCGGTGGTGGCGCACGCCTTTAATCCCAGCACTTGGGAGGCAGAGGCAGGTGGATCTCTGTGAGTTCGAGACCAGCCTGGTCTACAAGAGCTAGTTCCAGGACAGGCTCCAAAAGCCACAGAGAAACCCTGTCTCAAAAAAACCAATATATATATATTGGGGAATATACAGTTCCTGCTTCTTTTGTTTACTTCCTTTGTAGTAAACATTACTAATTGGCATATGTTGTACACTCAGTTGAACAGGCTGAAACCTCAAGTCAACAATGTTAATTTTCTTGAGTGCAAGCTATATGATTGCCTTGATCCCTACTGGTTAGGAGAATGAGAAGGATGGATAAATCAGGGAGAAGAAGGAGAATGAAATAAAGATGAAAAAGATAAGGAGGAAGAAAAGGGAAGAAAGAACATGCAAAGAAGCAGGGCATATAAAAGATTTTAAGAAAAAAAGGCCGACCCACTTCTGAGTGTCCGTATGAAGCTAACAGGCATTGGACTAGATTGAACCCCAAATAAAGCCTGCCAAGTTTCTCATTTCTCTGTAAATTATGCGTGTTTAAATACTCTAAATAACAGGGCATGTCTGGAACTACGCATCCCAAGGTTGTGAGGCAAAACGGAAATGTCTCATTCTCAGTGTCTCATAATCTAGCTCCTGTCAGTTCACTGTCAGTTCTAAGATGTCTTCTAGGTGTCTTCTACCTTTGCCGCTCACTTGTCCTCCTCAGGCTATCTAGTTTTCATAAAATTAAGCATTCAGACATGAAAGAATGATTTCATTTGTTTGCTCTTGAACCAAGTGTCTTCTGACCTTCTGCCCCCTCATGAATGAAACTGCACTTCTGAATGTCACAAATGACAATCCCAGAATAAAATGGCTTTTCTCTGCTTTGTACTTTTCACCCACTGTGCATGGTTTTAACAGTTTTGACTACCCATCCTTGAAATTCTCTTTCCCCCTGACTTTCTCACCATTAAACCCATGTGTTTAAACCAATGACTTGTGTTGTTTGTTTCATTTTACTTGGAAGGAACTCAAACTTTATGGAAGGAAGAAGCTAAAGGATGTTGTTTTATTTTTTTAAGTGGTCATTTTAGAAGCAAAACCTTGGAGGGAGAATGAAAAATAACTCTGAGCTCTGCATTTCTAAATTCCAGTTTTCTTCAGGAAATGAAAAGAGTTAAGACAAAAATATGTCTGTAAGACAGTAGCTGACAAGAAACATTCCTTCAAGCACAAAGGAAAGAAAGTAAGTTTGTATCTTTCTTTGTTTTTTTAGGTTCCGTGGTTACTAGCCTTTAATAGTAACTATGTAGAAGTCACCAACTTGATTTCTTGACTCCCTATGATTTTTTTCATATCTGATATCTGACACTAGCCTGTAGACAGAAGCAGTTGCTTGTTTCCTGGCCATCCAGGCCCAAAACAATCACACAGAAACTGTATTAATTACAACATTGCATGGCCAATCATTTAAGCGTATTTCTAACTAGCTCTTACATCTTATATTATCCCATTTCTATTACATTTTACCTCAAGGCTCATGGTTTACCAGTCCCAGCGTGAAGGTGTCTTTGTCCTCCAGCAGCTACATGGCATCTCCCTGACTCTGCTCTCCTTCCTCCTCTATCTGCTTGGAGTTCCCACCTGCTCTGTTCTGCTAAACCACTGGTTTTATTTATCAATGAATAAAAGCAACACACATACAGAAAGACTTCCCACACCACTAGCCTATTAATAATCAAAAGTACTTATGGGCTATACATACTCTGAGCTCTATTCTAAATAAATAATATCCATGTGCATACAGTGAATTTGGTTTCCTTGGGAATTGAATGTACAAGTACACAAAGGTCTCCTGTGTCAGTTAACAAATGTCAATACCAAAAGATGAAAAGAAATTTCTTGATGTCTTTACAATTACTGTACTGTCTGCACTTCAGGTAAAATATGTGGCTCAGCTCTTTAGTTAAAGCTGTCAGTCACCATTAAGTATAGAAGAAAGATCTATTGTAGTTAGCCCCTCAAGAATGTATCCAAATACAACTTGGCACCAGGGCACACTTTTTGCCTTTGTTGTCCCTCACAGATTCAGGTATAGGGATGCATTAGGTTATCTAAACATGTACGAATGTGAATATTGTTAGAAAATATTCCTGTTTTCAGGTTTTAAAAGATGATCATCCTTCATCAGAATTTCAACCCATTTGTGGTGTTGAAATTGTTTTCAAATTTCAAACGTCAAACCATTTGTTTGCCCTGTTGTCTTGGCTCTGAGGACATTTATACTTTCAGAGTTACTTTTTATTACCCATTCTTTACAACACACCTGTGAGTTAGCAAAGTACAATTATTCATACTGTGCAGATGGTGAGATGAAGGTATGATGCCATCTAAAAGCTAATGCAAAGCTGGAATGAGGATTTACGAGTCCCCAAACCTCACATAGAGCAGTATTCTCTGGTATCCCTGAACTCGCCTTAATGTTTGGAAGCAAAATGCCTGAACATAATTTCAGTCTCAACCCAAATCCTGGCCATCCTACATCAGTGTAGTTTTATGTCTTCCACATTAGTGGAAATATACATTGAGATTTAAAAATTAAATACTTGCTATTCACAATACTCAGAGGTCCTATCTTGGAAGGATGTTTCATATTTGCAAGATTGGATGCAGATGAAATGTCAGTTAATTTTATAGCACCCATGTTTAAAAGAAATTATTGTCTTTTCTGAAGGGTGTGTCGGAAAGATAAACTGGTTGATTTTAGAATGGGTTGTCTTCTATATTTGCATATATTCCATTTCTTCTTTGTTTGTTTTTTATTAGGTCATGTGTATTAAAGCAAACAGCAATCTGTGGAAGAAAAACAAATGCCATTGGAAATAGATGGACTGAAGCGTCTCATTCTGTGTGCTGTGTTTGGAAACTTCCCAGCTTAGTCAACCAGAGTAAATCACATTTTGTGCTACAAAAGATGATAATTCAAATTAAACTTCCAAATGGTATAGCAGAAGCAAGAAACATAATTCTGATCAATACACTCTTGTTGATACTCATAGAACGGTTGAGCTTCACTGTTCCTAAGAAGGTGTTGTCTCGAAAAACCAGGCACAGAAGGAAAAATATTGATCTAATCAGGTATGTATTTTCCTAACTATTCCTCTTTCAGGGCCAGTTCAGGAGTAGTGAGATGGTTGAACACAAAGGACATGAAACAAATAAATTTCCACAATGCAGAAACCACAGTAAGTTATTGCTATAGGTTATCTGTGCAACACACAAAACTTAGATTCCCTAAAGAGTTTTCAAAGTTTAGCTTAACTTCCATGTCGCTCTGGCATTTTTTCCTTCCTGTTGGTTAATGAAGCACAGGAGCTAACAGAATTCATATGATTCCCATCTGTCATCGCCACAGCAGTGATGAAGCCCAAAATGAAATTCTCCCCTTCATTCAATTCCTGTAGTTTCATATTAGTTAGGTGATCAAGCACAACCAGGGGGACTCGTCTGTTTTCAGATGAGGAAACTAGGGTCAAGTGACTTGCCCTGAGTCACACAGCGAAACATCTCAAGAACAGGCACTAGAAAAAGAAGTCCTGGAGTTTCCAGCTGTTATCAGGACCTCTGGGCCATGCACCTTCCAGGCAATTCTCTCTGATATTTTTTGTCACTTATTTTTTTTAATCCTACTTACTTTTTTTTCCTTTCTGCCAGAATTCCTTACACCTTCTTTCTTTCATTTTCTTCCATTAGACACTCACCCGGAGATGCTATTCTCCACTTGATGTTTCTCATAATTATCTTCAAGGAAACCAGAATACAGATAGATTTAAAGCACTCATTAACATGCTGATTAGAAATTTCCTCTTAAAGATTCTGAAAGCTGGCAGGGACACCCCAGAGATCATCTGATTCTGCTCCTGACTTCAGGCGTGGCTCACCTAAGCAGTTTCACACAGATGGAACACTGTATTTATGATCCCTGATGAGAGAGTACCCAACATCCCTTGGAAACACAACCCTAGGCTTAGTCTGCATTTCTGCATAAAGGACCATACACGAGACATACGAAAAAATACACTGTCCTTTATAAAGTCATATTCCTACATGACTAAAGTTAACTATAATGTGTGTTTTAGTTGTACAGCTCAGTCTTATGCCAATGGCTTAGATCATCAGAAGAGGTCTTCTTTGTTGGTAAGCATTCTTTTGAAATAATACTTGAATTTTTTTTAACTTTGAAATCATACATTATTAGACTACATAGAATCATCTCCAAATTTTCAAAATAAAATTTGGTTTACTTTTTATTTATTGTTTCTTCTTCAATGAGGGATATGGCCAATAAAAGTAAAAGTATTTTCTCTGAAACCCTACCATACTACCTGATAAGATTATCTCACAAGGAGTTGTAGAGAACTTTGAGAATTAAGAGCAACAGCAAGAGATGGTTAACATTCACCAGTCTCTTCAGTCCATGCTTTTTGATGGGACGAATATTTTAAGAACAAACTTAATCCTAAGGGATACAGTTCAGATGCCAGCAAATAGTTGTAGTTTAAGATAAATTCTAGTTTATATAGCAAGGTCTTTATTCATTAGCTTGTTCACCTTGTCTTACCTTATTTTGAATAAAATCCAGTTATGTCAGTATCATATATGTATGTCAAGTCTTTAACTTTTTTGTTATAATAGAGAAGATTTTTCTTTATGACATTGTTAATTTTTTTTCAATAAAATGATTTGTTTGGGAAAAAGAACTCTAAGAATATATGGTGTAGAGAGAGCAAGGTTAAGGTTGCAGATAGAACTAAGTTAGTTGATCAGTGGACTTTAAAATGAGGAGGTTAACCCTTAAGGACATACGCCATACTGAGCAGTAGGTAGTCAACACAAAATGAACTCAACAGAATGTCAGAGGGTTCCGTGTTTCAGAATACATTTTCTGGACATTATCTTCCTTTCTCTGGGGCTTGTCTGCCTTCCTTCCTTCCTTCAGAACTTCCTTCCTTTCTTCCTTTCACCTTCTGCCTCTCCTGGCCTCCTTCTCTCTTTCTTTTCCTTAAAGATCTTTTGCAAATATAGTATATGTTCTGGTGTTGTGTTTTTATCGCATGTGTTTGTGTGAATGTCTGTCTGTCCACATCTGTGTTTTTATCGCATGTGTTTGTGTGAATGTGTGTCTGTCCACATCTGTATTTTTATCACATGTGTGTGTGAATGTGTGCCTGTCCACATCTGTGTTTTTATCGCATGTGTGTGTGAATGTGTGCCTGTCCACATCTGTGTTTTTATCGCATGTGTGTGTGAATGTGTGTCTGTCCACATCTGTGTTTTTATTGCATGTGTGTGTGTCAATATGTGTCTGTCCACAACTGTGTTTTTATCGCATGTGTGTGTGAATGTGTGTCTGTCCACAATTGTGTTTTTATTGCATGTGTGTGTGAATGTGTGTCTGTCCACATCTGTGTTTTTATCGCATGTGTGTGTGAATGTGTATCTGTCCAAAACTGTGTTTTTTATTTCACTCTTTGCTCCTGGCAGTTAGCTTGCATCATCCTATTCTGTTTTGTTTGTTTTAATTTTATTTTATCCAATTATTATTTTTAGATGTCTGTTTTTAATCTAATGAGAGATAGAAAGTAGGAGTGTGGATTTGGGTGAGTAGGCAGTAGAGGAAGACCTGGGAACCATTGCGGGAGGGGAAAGCATAATCAGAATACCTGGTATGCTTCAAAAAAAATCTATATTCAATTAAAACAAAATACCCTGACCATCTGAGTCTCCCTAATGAAATCCGCAGTCTTTAAATATAGATGTGCAGAAGTGTCAAAGTCAGAGAGACATTGAAAGATGATTCCATAAAGATAAAGATACAAAGAGCCAAATATTGCAGGTAGCTTTGTAACTCACCTGATAGAAATTAAGATATCTAAAGAGACTTTTTTGTCTCTGAATCTATCAGATGGTGTAGGAGGGTCCTTCTTTATTTCTGTTGCTTTCATTGGTTAATAAAGAAGCTGCCTTGGCTTGTAGGATAGGTCAGCCCTTAGGTGGGCAGAGTAGACATAATGGAAGGCGGTGAGAAAGAAG
>JAQHUG010000565.1:243488-259943 GCA_028555095.1 Dicrostonyx torquatus | reverse complement strand
AAAAAAAAAAAAAAAAGTCAGCACCAGCACCTAATCTAGTTCATCCTACACATGTATTTAGATTCTAAAGAAATCTAAATAATCCTTCATAGGTATGCCTCGAGGCTTTAGCCTAGGCAGTTCTAACTCTAGTCAAATGTATAGTCAAAATCAACTGTCACATGGTTATTCTTAAAAAAAAAAAAAAAAAAAGACAGAATAACATGACCTGATTTACACTGATATCAGCATCATTTTACTCTACAAAAACCAATAGTGGCAGTGATCTGGAAGAAGGAAACCACAGAGGTGACTAACAGAAGCTAACTCTGTCCTCTAGCGGGAGAGTGCTTATATAATATGAATGAAGTCCTGGGTAAGAAAACCACCACTACACAAATCCCGAATATGCCCCGAATCTTGTCACTCAAAAAGTAAAGTATGGGGTTCAGAAGTTAGAGACTACATAGCCAGCTCAAGGCCTGAACTACATAAGATCCTGTCTCAAAACCAACAAAGCAAAACGAAGCAAGCAGAACAATGACCTGAACAAAATCTCTCAAAACCGTGGAATGCTGTCCTCTTGGTTTCACTGTAAGGCAAACAAGATGACGTGGTTTTATTGATAAGGTGAAGAAGAAAGGTATTTACCTAAACTAAATTTCACTATTTCATATTTTAAAAGCACTTTACTAATATTCTAATCAGGGATTTATTTAAAGGGAGCCAGTCTACAGACACCTGTTTCTAAACACAGGCATGGCAAGCTCAGGGCAGTATGTAGCAGTCAGGCCACTTCACATAGGTGTGGTTTTATGACCCCTTTTCCTATGCTGAGTCAAAGCTGAATCCAGAGAGAGAGAGAGAGAGAGAGAGAGAGAGAGAGAGAGAGAGAGAGAGAGAGAGAGAGAGAGGAAAACTAGCAGGGAAGCAAGTCAAAGGTTATCAGGCTTGTGTTTGTTCCTGGGATATCCCCAACACACAGCAAGCTATGATGTGTATAGTGTCCACTGTGTGGGCAACCGGAAGGAATGATGTGTTGGGTCAGAAAGATATTATCATAGTGTATTTACTTTTTCTTTGAGATATTTAAAGATTTCTATTAAAGTCTGCAATATACTATGCTTAGATATGTGTCTGTTGATTTAACAGACTTGTATATGACAGTGGTGACTTAAATTAAATAAATCTTGTTTCAATATAGAGCTTGTTAGTATCCCAAACCTCAACTGCCTTTAAATGGACCTTGTTCTTTACAGAAGGAGTCATGTGCACAAGATGTACGGATTGAGTTTGGCCATCAACTAAATAGAATGGGTGCCAGCCAGACTGAGACATATCAACTGGATATCATCCTGCTTCAAAGTATGGGAGCAGCAAGCTATTAGAGTGCCGAGCATCAGTGGTGCATATTTCTATTTTATCTTTATTGTAATGAGCAAGCCTTGTCTTTAGCTCCCGCTGTGCACTTTTGGAGGGTCTTCCATATGGTTGCTGCTAAGTACTTGGCATTTTCCCAACTGTTACAATTGGGTCAGTGGGGGGGATCGCTTAGGAGTAATAAAATAAGGGTGACTGCAGCCGGGCGGAGTGAGATTCCTACCCACGTGGCAGCTTATTGCCTCTCACTCATTCAAGCACAGCTCTCTGGCACTCATTACCACGGGCAGCCAGGGTAAGCTTTTTCCGCCAATGGCGGTTCCATGAGAAAAGACCAAGCCCTCGGCACAGTATCTCTCCTCCATTATATTTCCAGTTCTATTTTTTTTTATCGTCTAAAAATGACTAAATAACTCGAGGAAGGAAGACAAGTGTACCTTGCCGATTTATGTTGTTCCCTGAAAGTTTTCTTCAAACTCTTGGCTAAATTTGACTAAGAGTAGAAGCTGCATTGGGGTTATCAGTGTTCATGTCTTATGAAGTTAAAAAAAATTGTTGAAGGCAAATCTGATGAGCCTCAAAACTTAAACATTCCTGAAATATAATTCGTAGATTCTGAAATAATAGTAACACTTTAAGGTGTACTTTACACCCTAAATCATATATCTATGAAAAAAACGTTATAACCATTACTATTATTAGATACTAATAATTGAACTAGGGCTTAGCATACACGCATGAGTTTTATTGAACAACACCTCCAGATACAGCTTTTTTTTTTTTTTAATTCCATGAAAGGCAGTGTTGCTACATAGGAGATTTGGAAGGAAATATGTTCACAACAAAATTATGATTGTAAATAGAGAAATAATGCATTAAGCACAGAGATGTACACATACATATTCACGTACGAGATTTTCCATATTTACTTTATACACTCAAGAATTTACATAATTAAGCTCTTGTTTAGAATGGCTTGGAGACACTTGTTATCAAATATCAGTCTAGAGCCGTATACCCATTTTTATTTTCCTGTGTGACTAGGTGCTTTTTCCAGAGGCATTTATATGGCATCTACAAAGAGTTGGCGACGTTTAAACAAGAATAGAAATATGAATAGAACTTTCACTCTTGTTTCCGTCAAGAGCATTAAACAATAGCGCGGCATGAAGAAACTTGTTCGTCACGCTTTTCCTGGCCAGTCTCCAGACCCCCGATCCGCAGAGACACAGGCAGGCTGGTGGAGGCACCCGGAACCGGGCAGCAGGTGAAGCTGGGTCCCGGAGAAGGCGGTGCAGGAGGCAGATGGCATGAGGGGTGGGGGATCCGGGAAGAGCTTCTGGGGCAAGTCCTGCAGAGCACTCCTGAAGCAACCTCCAAGGCCCCCGGCACTGATGGATGGCGTGGGAAGTCCCACTGACTGACAAGTCCGCAGTCCCCAACACGTCCCCGCGATCCCTAATGCCAGCAGCCTGGAGTCAGGAGGAAAGCTCTGGGCAGGTGTCACACGTCCTTGAGGTCAGCCAGGAATCCAAGCGAGCACGGGACAGACTCGGAAACACCAGCCGGGCCAGCCTGGGTCAGTGCTGGTCGGGACCCGGACACAGGATGAAGAGCGGGCAGCCTTCGAAGTGAGGGCAGAGCCGCGGCTTCAGACGCGCAGTGCGCAGGCGTGCCCGCAGCATGCGCAGGCGCCGCCTAGAAGTGACTTCTCCAAAAAGTGTCTTAGTTCCCGGTCACCTGAGCACCCAGGACGTGTCTGCGGGATCCTCGCTGAGCCACGCCTGTCGCAGCTCGGATCTCGAGACCCGGTCCCCTCCCCTCACCGTAGCCAGCCGCCCCCACCCCCAGGCTCCGTCCTTCCCTCTGTCCCTTCCCCAGATCCCGGCCGGACCGAACCGGGCCGAGCTGGGCCGCCCCGGCGCGGCCGCTCACCATGGCGTCCCTCTTCAAGAAAAAGACCGTGGACGGTGAGTTCAGGGCCCGGCTCCTGGCTCGCGGGGGCGGGGGGGGCTCCAGCCGCGGCTCGCCGCTGTCCCCGGGGGTGGGCCCAGCTCGGCCGCCCCACAGGTGACCGTGGCTGTGTCACTCCGGCTCCGCAGCCTCACCTGGGCGGCTCGACCTCCCGATGGCACTCACCCCACCCTCCTTTTCTCCTCTGCTCTCCCCCCCCCTCCCCTTGTGAGCCCTCTGAGGAGGCCGAGCAGCGCTGGCCCTCGGGTGTCGTTAGACTTGAAGACTTGATCAATGTCTTGTTGCTTTCTCCCGCTTGTTTGTTGCTCCTTTCGTGGAGACATCCGACTCCCTGACTTCAGAAAGGGAAGCCTGTGTGTTTGGTGGAGGACAAGGCAGGAGGGAGCGGTTGGGTCCACTTAGGAAATAAACTTGGGGCCGTCCTGGCTTGTACCTTTACCTCAGCAGTATAGATAGGAAAGACTCCAGCAGAAAAATGAGACCAAGGAAAGGGTCCGGGTTTAGCGTTCCTAATGCAGATTTATCCTTTATGATTATCTTTTGCCAGCTTAAGTGAGGGATGTGTAATTGGCATACAAGTTCGCGTTTTTAAAAACACATTGTTTCAGGTGGCTCAGTGCCATCTTGTGAAGAGGGGCGAAGTGAATGTACTTGGAATGCATAAGTTTAGTGGCAGTGGTGGCCTGTATAGATTATACATGACTGCCCAGGTGTTAAATTCATACCAAGTTACTTAAAATCTGCTTTTCATTGCACGTCGAGCCCAGGTTGTTGTTGGCTCAAGCAAATAATCACGCCTTTGTAAGGGTCCAACCCAACCACAAAAGCAGCAGTGGTAGCTAGACTGTGATTGGTACAAACCCAGAGCTCAGCCCTGACTTGGGGGGAACTCCTTCATTTCTTTGTGTTCACTGTTCCAGTGCCAGATTTGGGGGGAGGGTAACAAAGACACCATCTCTACCCTACTACGTGACCTTTCATTTCAACACAGGGAGTCATTTTATCTCCATCAAACAGCGTGATGCAGTTTCGCTTCTTCTCTGTGACTGATTTTTTTTTTCACTCTTTTGACTTTGTACTAATTGAGAAGCAACATTGTCAGCATCTGGAATAGCTACTACCTTGCTAGGTGACAGAACACAATTACATAAGATGGGGTTTATGTGTGCTTTCCCGAGAGTATTTCACCTTTAACATGACACTTTTGTTTTCAGGGCTTCGGTACAAGTATTGTGATACTTATTGTACTCTACTCCCTCCTGGATTATTGCTATTCATGTTTTATATAGGAATAATCTTTAATATATACATAGTCACTATAGTTATATATAGTGATAATGAGAATTTACTGAGCACAGAAAAAGTGGGTTCCTTTCTCACCTTGATGCCACAAATTAATAATTTTTTACAATAAAAATTTGAATATTGTAGTCTTAATTGCTTAATATCGGTTAACTATTTTCAACAAGTTGTGCTTTCTGGTATTTGTGACTACGTCATGACTCACATTGAAGTTTAGAGGGAGAGGAAGAGATAATGAAGATCAGCAGGGATGGGCTATGAGATGTGACTGCCCACTCATTTGCATTTGAGGTAGTCTTAATAGCAAGAAGTTTTGGTTTTTTCTTTCTTTTTTTTTTTTCTTGTTTAGGGAAAATGTCCTAAAGACTTTTGCTAGGTGCTGTACCACTAAATGAAAATGTGCGTGACATTTCTGAATGTAAATTTGGAACCGGTGTACAATTACTCCATCTACCAATTTGCAGACATAATATTAATCCAGTTCATTAACTCCTGCCTTAATTGTGGATCTACATTTTCATCGTTTTGCTTTAGAGCTTTACGGGTGTTTGTTTCTCCTGTTCAAGGAAATGAAAGGGCTCTTGTTTGGTATAAAAGATGACAGCTCTCCTCTCAGTAGTGAGACACCATGTAATGAAATTTAATGTATTTTTATGCATTTCTCTCAATTCCTTAGGCACATTATCGATCATATGATCTCTTACTGTATGCTGACTTTGTTTCTGTTCTAACAGTAATGAAATTCTGATATATAAGGGAAATAAGTAGCTGGTTATAGATCTGTGGAATAATTGAATCTTTTTGTCTCTGGATTGGCTGGAAAAATTATATACTGTATCGTTAAAGACTACTGCACATGTAATTTAAAAAGGGAGACAACATTACAACACATTACTATTCAGAGTTATGTTTAATTCATTTTGACACAAAGATGAGCAAGTCTCTACAGTATACACTTCGTTACAGAAATTAATGAGAGGTGTATCTCAATGCCACTGAAGAGGAGGATTCCGTCCAATTTGAAATTACAATTGAGCCCTTAATTTTCCCTTTCTGAGTTGTATTATATTGTATTATATATAAATTGTATTATATATATATAAGTATATATATATAAATTTTATAATTTGTTCATTGTCAGCGTTTTTACTTCTGTGTGGACAAATAGTAGCCTATTTATTGAAGGGAATCATGAACCAGTTCTGCCAGCATTCCATCTGTACTTGTCATAATTGGGTGACTATTTCCTGCCATTGAACAAGTGAGGTGCTGGAGAGAGGGGTGGAGCTAGGGAGAGTGAATGGGTAAGCAGAGCAGTGGGTTTGACCCCAGAGCTGAAAAAAGCAGTGATCTTCTGTTTTGTTTGCTTGAGGTAAGGTCTCAAAATATAGCCCATCTTGCCCCTGTGACC
This sequence comes from Dicrostonyx torquatus, assembly GCA_028555095.1. NCBI lineage: Eukaryota > Metazoa > Chordata > Mammalia > Rodentia > Cricetidae > Dicrostonyx > Dicrostonyx torquatus. The sequence continues at coordinate 253,897 of JAQHUG010000565.1, read as the reverse complement.
AACTACCTCAGCTTCCCCAGTGGGCAGTGCCAGGCCTACAACACCATGGCCTGTTGAAATGGGTATTTTAAGTTATTGAAACACTGTAGTTTTTACCTGAGATCTTCCATGAAGACAAGTTTCTGAACTTTCTATAAGCCAGTGCTGTGTTACATATACGCTATGTGTAGGCTGTGCTTATTCAGTTCTCGCAGTGCCTATGATAGACGCTCTGCTGTTGTCACCCTTGTGATGAGGGGAAACTGAGAACGGAGGGCCCAAGTGAGTTTCTCAGGATCAAAACTGTGCTAAGTAGCAGAAGTTGGCGCTCATCCTTCTAAGTTTCATCATTGCTATGTTTTTCTTAGAGATTAATCACTTGGCATACAGTGATCTTATTAATTTCATGAAATTGTCCACTTGTTTTGCACTTTTACCTATAAGCTGGATTGTTCTCTTTGAATTAATAATAAAAGTTTAATTTCCATATTGGGATTAACTTCTTTGAAGGTCCCTGTACCTTAGCATTTTCTGAGACTCTCCTGGCCTTCGTGTCAACCTCTTAGAGAAGTGATACTTCTCTGACTGCCTCCTGCATTCTCAGCAGCTTGTGCTGTGTATCATGATGTGACACAAAATGCTTTCTTTTGGCATTTAGGACCCAATACTTAAAAAAAATTGTGTGTGTGTGTGTGTGTGTGTGTGTGTGTGTAAATGGATGTTTGCAGGTGCCTGCAGAGACCAGAAGAGGGTGTTGATCTCCTGGGTCTGCAGTTATAGGCACTGTGCAGCATGAGTGCTGGGAACTGAACTTGGGTCCTCACTTTCCAGCTCCCAAGGCTCTTCTAACCTCCCTTTGGGCTGGGATTTTGTGTTTGCTTGAGGTTTTTTTGTCTGTTTTATTTTTTAACTATCCCTCGAATATGAGGGATTTGTCTTGGGTCTGTCTTGGGCTACCATTGTATAATCTCTTGCTACATCATCTACTTTTCACATTACTTATAATTTACATTCTATTATACCTAACATTTGTTTTTTTATTTTTGTTTAAAACCAGTACATGCAATAATCTGCTGACTGTCTGTATATGGTTTTCTAAAGCAACAGAAATCAGATTCCGAAGGGAACTTTACTCCCTTTTAAAATTCTCTCCTTCCAGTGCCGAGTCTTCCAGGGTGGTTAGTGCTCCTTCCTTCACCAGATCACTGAGTCACTAATTATCATGTCTTCCCCTTTGTCCCGTGTGTTCCTGCAGCCCTGGCTCTAATTCTAATCCTGTCTGTTTTACACTTCAGCACAGTTACCTTCTGCTTTAATTTCTTGCTGCATCCCTTATGTCCTTTATCTGCAAAGTTGATTTTGTGATTGTTTTATGGCAACTCAAATCTGACTGCTGCTCCTCAGAGTCCACTTTTCCAGAGAATCTCTGCTGCCGAGCAGTAAGCTTTTTCAATATTGCCTGCCTTCCCTTGTTCTGATATGCTTTCATTTTTGCCACGTCCCAGGCTTGTCATCCTTCATTAATATTCTACTGTTCCTCAGTATACTGAAAATCAATCTTTTTCATCCTGATATATTTTTACTTAGGATCCCCATGAACAAGAATTCTCTTTTCCTTTCCCACCAGTTTTGTTCTCCAGAAAGACTTCTGATGGAAGCCACAGAAATACTACATCACCTCAGCTCATACAGCCTGCCATCTGCATCCCAACCATCCTTCACTGGAACTCAGCTTCCTTTGTACTACCAAAGAGGGCTTATTCTACGTCTTTCCTGCCTTCCATATTGACTTCAGTCTTCAGCCAAATTTAAGTATTTCTCTAGGAGTTCATAGTGAGCACCACCCTAACGTGATAGCACTTACCAACCTGTGTTCTGTACCCGAGGCCCTGAGCCCTTGAGCCTGCTGATGTGTGCATCAGTGCCACTACTCACTATGAGCCCTGCAGTGAGCTTGAAGACTGCTCTGCAGGGAAGGAGCTTGGCCTCTGCCTTCTTGGATCACCCATACATGCTGGTTATCTGCAACTGGTGGGTTTGACTGAGTTGGAATAAATCTGCCAAGAAGTCTGTTAATGGTCCCACATTTATCAGCCATTGAGAAGGAAAAGGAACTTTATCCATTTCAGAAAACTGTCTTTCTTTCCAGGATAAAAGACAACAATATTGTGGCATTTACAGTATTCAGAACTTGCATGGCCTGCTAAGTCTCTCTTTAGTGATTATTATCCTGAATAGTTTAGATCTCACATTTTACACTCTATTTACCCTGCATTCTTGACATAACAAAGAAAAACAACTAAAGGTATGTGGGATTCAAGGGTATAATATGCTCGTCACACAATTTTTCTTAACTGGGTTTAGGCCAGCATGAAGAACCAGCCTCTGATGTTTCGTTCCCTTGACAGAAGTTCTCTGCATTTGCAGAAGAAATAACGCTAGTAAAATGTCTTCCCTTTTGTTTCCCCTCCCTACCCACTTCATGACAAGAGCAAATGAGACTAGGTTTGCTGGCACATGTCCATCCCAGAAGCTTTCCTTAGTGCTTAAAGAGGCTGATACTTTAAAACTTTGTTAGAATGGATTCTTCAGGCTTTGATGACTTTTGCTACCTATGGTAGGTCGAATAAAAATGTGCTGCCATGGTCTTCATCTCTCCCACTTTGTCTACCTCTTCCTTCCATACAAGTCCTACTGTTTCACTGCAAGCTATTTCTTTTATTGAATTAACTTATCTTGTAAATAATAGGGTTTCATTATAATATTTTTATGTGTGCTTGTAATGTGCTTGGGTCATATCCATCCTCATTCCCCACATTTATCATTCCTCAAACCTCTTACCTGAGTTGTTTATCTCCCTTGGTCATAGTAAAGCTATTGCCATGACCCTCTCCTGTCCTGAATCTGACAGTCATTTTTGCTTTTGCTGTACTATGTTTTAGAATTTAATTAAGAGGACATTGCCCTCCAAGATGTTGTTCTATACTGTTCCTAAAGCCAGAGAAATCAATTCGATTTGCTTGCGTGTGAATTCTGATTCTACCTTACTGTTACTTTCTTGCCTGAGTCAGTCTGCTTTTAGACCCTTCTAGAAACTGACCTTTAATGTTTCCCTTCTTTTTATTCTTTGCTTTTGAATTTATACCACTTTCTCAAGGTTTCTTCCTCTCATTGACTCCAGAAGACAGTATATCTGCATACTTGGGACCCATTTTCACTGTATTGCTTGCCTAATTCTACCAATGTTTAGTTAATGCACATGCAGGGCTTCTGTCCACAGATATTACTGGGGCTTGGGCAGTACTAGTACCACTGCCCTGATGGCTGCTCTTGCTCCTGATGCAGGCTGCTGCAGTTTACAAGAAAGGTCTAAAACAGTGTCTTCCAGGAAAGCAAAGTGGAGGGGTAGTTCATGGTTTTTAAGATTTATTGTATTACTTTATGTTATGAGTCTTTTACCTGCATGTATGTATGTGTACCGTGTACGTGCTTAATACCCACAGAGGTCAGAAAAAGGGCATTGGAACTCCTAGGACTAGAGTTACAGATAGTTGTGCTACTGGGAATCAAACTCACATTCCCTCTGAAAGCAACAAGTGCTCTTAACCACCGAGCTAGCTTTCCAGCTCAGATAGTTGAAGTTTGGCTCTGATCTCATGGGATAGTTAACTGAGATAACTGATAAGCAGTAAAATTGCTGAAATAAAATTTTCGTCAAAGAAATGCATTTAAAATTATAAAATTCTGTTTTTAGACGGAAGTCCCTATAGCCTTTGAGTACTTCATGGCTTGCTGTGTGATGGCACAGCATGGGACCAGGTAAAGTCCAGCTCTCCTGACAGTAATCCTGAGCTGCCCTTGGGCCCTTTCCTTCCCAAACTCTATTGCTCACAGATTAATGTGATGGTATTTATTGTTTATTATCACTTTTTGGTTTTATTTTCAAATGTGCAAATTTTATGAAAATGATCAGAATACTGGAAGTGAGCTGTTTGTCAAGTTAGGACTTGACTTTAAATCTCAGTAGAAAAGTATAGTGAGAGACCTTTTTACTGTTTTTGTTTGTTTGTTTTAATAATTAATTCTTATGTTTTGTTTTTTCAAGACAAGGTTACTCTGTGTAGCCTTGGCTATCCTAGAACTCTCTCTGTTGACCCGACTGACCTAGAACTCAAAGAAATCCCCCAGCCTCTGCCTCCCCAGCATTGGGATTAAAGGTGTGTGCCACCATCTCCTGGCAACCCTTTGTTTTAAATTTATATTTTTTGGATTTATTTTCCTAAACATATAAATTCAGCTTATTTGGATCCTAAGAAGGTAAAAAAGACCTTTTTTTGCTTGTATCTTTCAAGGCTCTGGTGTTGCCACCTCAGTCTAAGTACTTGTAATTCATCAGGAAAAGATCCTAACAAGCTTGTGACAGGCATTTAATACCTAACATGGAGCTAGTAGAGTCTGTGTGAGAGGATTAGGTGGTGTTCAGCCTTTTCTGCCTCTGATGAATGAATGAGTGGTAACAGAGAGCATCCTGTATCACTTATATACTTTAGACACTGTTGCAGCTTATAGGTACCACCCATTGTGAAGTCCGTCACAACAGCCTTCCAAGCTGGCTGACAGGGTGGTTCTTAAGAACTCCAGGGCACAGCCATTTCCTAAAGAAAGGAACAAGGGCTACACAGGAAGGAAGCACTGTGTCTTTTCCACGTCAGCAGGGACCTGCACCTGCACTTGCTTCTGCCATTGTCATGGCGCAGGTTGAAAATAGAAATGTTCTACTGGGCTGCATCTGGATGCTTGCCATTCAAAAGACAATACCCAGAAGGAGAGAGTCAGCAAGGGATCAGGTTATGTCACTTGGCCCCAAGAAGGTAGAAGGAGAGGTTAATAGTTACCAAAATTCAGTCTTGGGGAGCGGTAGTATGTTAAAGGGGCCTTACAGGGGAAAGTAGTCAGCAACATACTGAATAGACCTTGACCTCTGGTATTTTGTTTTAATAGATACACTGTTTCCTGTGGTTCGAACTTAACTGAAACACAGCATTAGAGCATAAGGAGAGGTTACAGTCCTATTTTATCTGATGACAATTACATGTGCTGTGTGCTCAAATTCAGAAGAGTGATAATTTCATATCTTATAACTATATAGGTAGTTTTTCTTTAGAGATGAGAATTTAGGAATGATTAGGGGTGCAGTCTTTGCAAGAAGCAGATAAAGCAAAGGGCAAGGGGAGGGCGTATAACGTTGCAGAGATTGCTTTCAAGGAGCAGCTACTGTTACCAACCGCAAATTAAGTGATGGCTCATTATTTCAATGATGCCTATCTCCACTATACAAAGATGGGTCATAGTTTAGATTTTAATGTTATCAGTTTCCCAATAACAATAGACTTTATTATATCTTAAGGTAATAAGTTAAATATGCCTGATCATCACTTCCCTTTATATATCACGATATTTGAGTATCATAATATTACTACTAGATATATTGAGATGGTATTGTGGCAGTACAGACAAATAAACGTACAACTGTGCGTACTGAAACCAAAACTCTTGAGCCTGAGGAATCTCTGAAATAAAAGGGCAGGGCTATTGAGCTTTCATAGGTAATAGCCAAACAGGACCACATCCTGAGACAGGATTCTGCAACTTCCTGTTGCAGAGCTGGATAACTGTTCACAGGCCTAGAGCTTCTGTGTCTTAAACTGAAAAGTCCAAGGAAGGAAAGCACGGCTGTTTACGTGAGTCCTGTATTGGATAGTGTTGAGCTGTGTAAGTTTAGGAATAGTACATTCATTCTGTAATAAGTAATTGTTACCTTGGAAGTGGTGGGACTATAAGCAGGACACATGCTGTCTAGAGGTGAATGATAAGGAGTTCATGTTTTAACACACAGGACTAAGGCGTAAAGTGTGTGAAGACTGAAGTTTGATCCAAGAACCCACATAAAAGCTATACATGTGGCAGCGCTTGTAATAACCATGCCGGAGAAGAGAAGGCCAGGCAGATAGATTCCTGGAGCCTGCCTAACTGTGTAGCTCTTTCAGGGACCCCTAGGTCAGGGAGGAACCCTGCTCAAAAGGCAAGCTGGATGGCTCCTGAGAAAGAGCCACCGAGGTCAACTTTGTTCAATGTGTGCATGTGTACACAGATACACAGTTTTAACAAATTCACAGATATGAAGAGAAAGAACCACTGAGGTCGACTTTGCTCCATGTGTACACACACAGATACACAGTTTTAACAAATTGACAGATATGAAGCAGTTTGCATCGTCATTGAAGCCTAACCTATTCCATCTTTCCCTCTAAGCTTAGACTTCTCAGGATTTGTTCTTTTTATCTGTATCCTCTACTCTTAAAGAGCTTGTATCTTAGGCTGAAATTAGGTTTACTAAGAGGTAAATCAAGTGAAAAATAAAGTTGACCATTAAAACATTAAAAATATCTATAATCAGAGTGGTGACTACCATAATTCCATAATTGTTATTATAGAACCTTCATCCAGCAACTGATGGAAGCAGATGCAGGTGATTCACAGCTAAGCCCTGGGCCGAGCTCCCCAGAGGCCAGTCTAGGAGAGTGAGGAGCAAATAATGTGAGCCAAAAGTAATATGATAATAAAGGGGTCAATACCCACAGATACAGCTTACTTGAGCTAATGGAAGCTCACTGACTCTGGACTGACAGTGAGGGAACCAGCATAGATAGGACTAAACTAGTCCCTCTGAATGTGGGTGACAGTTGTGTGGCTGGGGCAGTCTGGGGCACTGGCAATGGGACCAGGATTTATCCATACTGCTTGAATTGGCTTTTGGAGCCCATTCTCGTTGGAGGGATACCTTCCTCAGCCTACATATAGTGGGATGAACTTAGTCCTGCCTCAAAGTCACTCCCCTGAGGGAAGCCTAATGCTCTTTGAGGAGTGGATAGGGGATGGGGAAGGAAGGAAGGGAGTGCAAACTAGGATATGTAAAATGAGAAAAGATTGCTTTTAAAAAAATAATTAATTAAAAAGGAAAAAATCCTAATATTTTTATGTCACTCATTCTGAATTAACCAAAAGACCAAACCATTAAATGTGGGTTTCACATATGGAGTACATAAGGAATATAGTGGGATAATTTGTTTGTTTTATAGACTGCTCCTGTTGCCTCATATGAAAAGACATTTTAGTGTCTTTTCCTACTTACCGTAATATGTTTTAAAGTGTTATGATTGTGTTTTAGTATGTAACATTAGATGCTCTGAGTTTATAGCTTAGCACTGATTAAATATTAATAGGTCTATTAACAACTGCGGGGCTGTGGAATATGCAGTAGTTAATTTTCCTTATTTTTTTCCTCTTTATGATATACAGTGTCAACTAATGTATGCACAGTTACATAAAATTCAAGTAAAATTGAATTATCTTTTATTAAACTGTTGGGTTTCATTATAATATTTTGTGGTTTTTTTTTTTTTAATCTAAGATGCCCTTTTCTAGCCTGGACTCTAATTCTTAGACAGCAGCTAGGTATCTATCTCAGCATTTGAGTGTGGACACTGATCACCCAGCCTTAGAACACACACACGATCTAAGGACTCGGCCAGAGACTGCTCCACTATAGAAGGATTCGTGTGTTCCAGGTCCTCCCTCTTTCTGACCACATAGTCTACCGCTTGCCTTTCAATGCTGATAGTTTGCTGGGACAGCTCTCAGAACTCAGGAAAGTGTCTCCTGGTTTCCTGTAATTAACATGAAGACATGGGGGGAGACGCATATGACATGGGGGGAGCAGCATGAAGAGACTCCTAGGTGGAATACGGGGCAGAGTTCCGGCGGCTAGTCTGGCTGCTCTACCATCCCGGGAGCACAGCAGTGTGGTTGCCAGTTGGGAAGTGTTGCCTTGCCTTCTTCCCTGATGAGCTTTGATAGTCCAGTTGCTAGAATCCTCCACCACTGAGTTCTAGGGATGGGGTAAGAGTCAAGTCAAAGGTTTGGGGACAGGGTTGGTGTCCAACCCCCACCCTTTAGCTGTCAGTAGATGAACATCATGATTTCCTGTTAAAACTCTTTTTGATTCTTAACTGACATAGAAACCAAAATCATACATCTTAAATGAGCTATCATTTCAGTACATACATATATTAGGCAATGTTTAGTCTACTCAGATGGTAAAAGCTGCATACTTTTAGTGATTTGAAGTGTGCAGTACACCACTGCTCTGCACTATAGTGGCACACTGGAACTTCTTGCTCACATCTAATGTCACTTAGAACTGCGACATTAAAGCATCAGATGCCTGAAAGAAGCAGTTTAGAAAGGATTTGACTGTGTGGCAGGAAAGGGATGCAGAAGGAGTGCCTTGGCACTAGAATAGCGGGGTGTGCAGCGGCTGGTCACATCCCTTTGGTAGTTAGAATTACTGAGCTCACACCAGAACCAGACTGAGCTATAACTTTAAAGACCCTAAGCATTCTTCCTTTAGCCCAGTGCTTCCCAACTTTCCTAATGCTATGGCCTTTTTATACAGTTCCTTACGCTGTGCTGACCCCTACCATAAAATTATTTCATTTCTACTTTGTAACTGTAATTTGCTACTGTTATGAGTTGTAATGTAAATATCTGATAGGCAAAATATCTGTGCAGTGCCCAAAGGGGTTACAGCCCACAGGTTGGGACCTGCTGCTTGGCCAGACCCATCTCTTAAAAATTCCAAAGCTCCTAAAATAGTGCCACTAGCTGCAGACAGCTCTTTAAACACCTGAGCCTTTGGGGGAGTTTTTCACTGAAACTCCACCTCTGCCAGCCTTCCTTCAATCCCTAGCCTTTGGAAACATGTCTTAGATTCTACCACAATCAGGTGGTACTTTTCTTTCTGTACCCACCTTACTTTACTTATTGATCATTGGTTGCAAAGGACTCCAGCACTATCCAGGTTGTCACAGATGACAGAATTTATTCATGGAAATAATATTTCATTAGGAATACATACTACATTTTCTTTCTATATCATTAGGTAATGGAAACTTAGGTTGCTTCCATTTCTTGACTATTGTGAACAGTGTTGCATTAAACATGTGAGCGTCGATGTCTTTCTTATACTGATTTTGTTTACTTTGGCTATGTACCTAGAAATGAACTGTTAAATCATTTGGTAGCTAAAGTTTCAATATTTTTGGAATTTCAACTCTGTTTTATAATGTCTGTACTGATTTACATCTTCACCAGCGATGTGAAGGGTTCCCTTTCTTTACACCACACCCTTCACACTCGGGCCCTTCACCTTTTCCTGAGTAGTCATTGCCATTCACAGCCAACTCTTTCTTATATTTGTATTCCCATAATAACTAGTATTGGGAATTTTTTCATTTACTTATTGCTCACTTGTGTATATTGTTTCAAGAAATACCTATTTACATCTGTTGTTCAGACTTTATTTTTTGCTTCAGAGTTCCATATGTGTTGTGGATATCAATCCTCTGTCATATATACAGCTCAAGAAAATTTAAGTCTTTGCAACTTTCCCATTCTGTAAGCTGTAGTTAAAATCTGCATTTGCTTCACTAGAAAATTTGTTGTTTCATACTGGTAAGATTTAACTACACAATAAAAGAGATCCAGGTAAACATATAATATGTGTTTCTTTCTGAGTCCACATAGTGCTGGAGTAGAGAGGTGAAAAGGGCACATGTGTGTGTGTTTGAGCTGGGGGAGGTTGTTACATGTGCCATATGTAATTGTATAATTCTATAAGATAAATTTTTAAGCACCACATATTTGAAAAATCTTTCTATTCTTCATATAATCTATAATTATAATAGATATTTTAATATTTGATTAGTTTGTATTATATTAAATTGGAAGAAAAAATTACCATTATTAAAAGTTTCCTTTTTTGTTACATTCTCTTAGTTCAGTATTTTTAAGTGTTATTGAGGAAATTCTTATAGTCATCAATATAAGTTTCTTTTGTGGTTCTCCTAGACGTAATAAAGGAACAGAATCGAGAGCTGCGAGGCACACAGAGGGCTATAATCAGAGATCGAGCAGCCTTAGAGAAACAAGAGAAACAGCTGGTAAGTAGGACATTGAACTTCAGGAAAATTCTAAAATAAATTTGGAAAGTATTGTTGAATAATTATCTAACTCAGAAAAGGCCATGGACAAGAGATCAGTGATTTACTTGTAAGAAACAGTGCTTCATCCTTTGCAGAATTTTCTGCTTTTGTTATTGTGTCATTTGTTGGTTTTTATCAGAATTCTGTTTTCTGTTGATAAAAAATCAAATTATTTCATTTTGTGAAAATTATAAATGTCTAAAAATAATATTTCTTTAAAAAGATCTACCTTCTTGATTAACATTAAAAATAAAAATAGTCATGGAAAATAAAAAAGTAATAAATAATATCATAACACATAGTTGTCTTATATGGTCTTTTAGCGAT
>JAQHUG010000565.1:186726-227015 GCA_028555095.1 Dicrostonyx torquatus | reverse complement strand
TGTGTTCAGAGAGTAGGCCTCAGGACTACCAGTCTTAAGTGCATAGTTCGCAGTAACCCTAGACGGGAATGGGTCCACACATCGTACTGTATCATCGGGTATTGCACCCAAACCTGTTTTGGATGTACATAGTAATGCTGTCTAACCTGATTTACCTTCTTGTTTACATGTGGGAGCTTTGCGTTTTAAGATTATTCTGTCTTAAAAAACAAACTCAATAAAGATTTATTGCTCTTACCCATTTTTCTTATCTCCTTTACTTTGTTTTTGACTGCTGTTAAGACTAGAAACTGTATGTATTTAATAGTTGTAACAGAATAATTCTTGATATTTTTCTGTAAGGAATTTTAGACTGCTGTGCTGCTTCAATTTCATAAAACAACAGAAAATATCTTTTTTAAGATCTGAAAATTGTTACAGGATTAATGTTTGCCAGTGGGGAGAGCCCAACAATTAGTAGATTTCAATGAAACGGACCTGATCATTCCTTTCCTGCAGTCTCCAAGAGCGAAACATTTCAGAGTTATAGTTTCAAATGTCCAAGTATCAAATACTTGCTTCTATTTGAGTCAAATAAGGATACACAGATCTTTGGACCCAAAATTGATGGTATAATTATTCTGACTTGACTGCAGTAATAGATGTTTTTGGGGGGACACATTACAATCATAGTAAACCTATCAGTAACTTTAATTTCTTTTACTAAAATTAAAGAGTTCACTTTAGAAATAGTGATTTTAGTTGGCTGAGCACAAAAGAAGTCATTTGTAAAATTTTTCTTTGGTAATAGGATTTGTTTAGCATGGACTTGCCAGTAGAGAGGGTGCGGAGTAATACATCAGTGTCTGTGCAGCTAAAAGAGGTCCATCCGGTTATGGATGGGGAGACTGCAGAGTCCTGGAGGAATGTCATGTAGTATGGAAGTGCTGCGGGTCTTCTTACTTGGAGGTCGTTAGCCGCCAGTCTTTGAGAGTAGAGGGAAGCAGAAGTGAGGAGCAGGGTTCAGATGGCTGTGGAAACAGTGAAGACAGTCCCTGGGAGATGACTTCAGTGAGACAACTCAACTCTATTCCAGAGTATATAGGATATATGAGTGATGGGGGAAAGCTCCTAGCAGGGAACTCAGGTGTGGGGCCTAGAAACATCCTCCAAATAAGGGCAGGTAGACAGGAGGAAGCCTTTCTCGGGAGGAAGTCCTCCATATTGCAGAGCTTGGAAAAAACTGCCAAGCCAGGATATGCTGCAGTCTGAGAGCAACAGTGCCTCCCACAACTCTACAAGTGAAGACGACACTGGGTGTTGGGAGGCATAACATGACCCTGTGGCAGGTCCTGTTACACAGACTGCAGTGGATGCTGGAAGGGAGTGCGTGGTAGGCGGGCTGGGTTAAAGTCCCTCAACACTGAATGAAATGAGCCAGAGGGAAGAGCCTAGCAGTCTGTGCTGTTATTATTTGACTTTCATTTGTATTTTATTCCCCTTTAAATGTCCATAAATACAGCTTTCCTTTGGTCAAATGCATGTGCCCCACAAGCCTAATTTCCACATTTCTGGCCTGTTTTCTGTGTATCTAATTTAAAACTGTGCCCACTTAAGTTTCAGAAGGTTTGTCAAGGTTGAAAAGAGACCTTTAATTTTCTCCTTATTACAGAAGGGTTTCTCAGCAGCAGAAAAAGCTGCATTTTCCAATTTTGTCTTTGTAGAAGCTAAGTAAAATTACTCTTTTAACCTTAATTTCTTTAAAAAGAAGTAAAAGAAGCCTAGATTGTGAAGCCTAAAGATTATGAGGAACCAACGCATTTCCTTTATCAGCCTTCAGACCTTGAAGCTTGAAGGCACACTTTCCCGTGCCCAAACTCTTGAAATGCTTCCAAAAGAAAAAAAAAATCCTTCCCACCATTAGAGATAGAAGGTACATTGTTTGGGTGTGTTTTTCAGCCATTTCTGTTAGGTAATATTTAATGTTGGTATGACAGGTCAACAGCTCTTTCCATTTTAATGATTTCCCTGATGGATTCCTGGACGCATGCACTCTTCAGTCCCCAAGGACAATAAATAGAAAGTCTCTGGCTTAAGTCAGCCTTTGGTGTTTCTTCTCCAGAATCTGAACAGTAAATTGCAGTTGTCATTTCTTTAATTACAGTTTAGGACTCTATATATATATTAGGCCTCTGTTTTACACGTTAAAATCTAATTGTTTATTAAATATGACTAGAAAATAGTCTCAAAATGCATTGATGCTGATGTTGTCTAAGCTTGAAAAGATAACATTATAGACACATAGTTATGTTCTAATCATATATATTTGTCACATAGATCGTATTAAACATTATCAGCAGATCCATATTTAAAATATAAAAAAGCAACTGGTCTAGGTTTATACTGCATTGAATTTTGCTTCTTTTTAAGGTTTCAAAGTGCAGTGTGAGATTTTGCATATGTATGTGTGCACATGTGTGTGCAATGAGACTGCCGCTTGCAAACTAATGTATGTTTTAAGTAGTTTCAGAAGATAGTAATTATCCAGGGAAACTTACATCTGAAAGACAATCACTTGGAATTCTGGAGATGCAACCAACACAGATTAGATGGTGCACCTGCGCCTCAGTTCAGATAATTTGTTTGGAGACATCTGTGTACACTGAGGTAAGTCTCTGTCCCCCTTCCCTTTTCCTTTTTAGGTACAGTCTTACAGAGTTGTATTCACTCTGTAGCCAAGCAAACTTTGAATTTGTGACACGATGGTTATGACAGTGGCTGGGATTACAAGCTTGCTGCCACCAAGTCTAGTTTTAATACTGTCGCGGGGAGGGAGGAAAAGAGGGAGGAAAAACTGATAAAACAAATGAATGAGCTTAATTAATAAAAAATAAAAAATACATATGTAAAAGACACTGGATGGTATAATTTATTTAGCTAGTATGCTTAGCTGTTAAAGTCTCTTCTAATTTCAATTCATGTTATACAGAATAGGTTAGATGAACATTGCCCGCAGACTGACATTGAAAACGCCGAAGTTGCTATTCTAGATTTGCATCACATTATAGGTTGCTTCTACTTATAAGTTTTAAAGGAGTTCATTTTCAGATTCAATGAATATCTTCCTTGTTGTAATCCTGAGGATTGAAAAATCAGTATTTCCAGCTTTTATTAATAATACATCATGCTGTAACCATTCATATCAAAATTGACACATTGCTAAGGGACCTCAAGTGAGTTTCTACACTGAGATATCCAAAATAGCTTAGATTTTTTTCAAGCTGGCTGGCACCCTTCACATTTGTACCAGTTGTCCACTGTACGACCCATTCTTTAGCCCTGTTTATAGACTTTTACGATAAGCAAGCGCTTTTCTAGTCACCGGAGAAAAAGCAGCAAATAAGACAGGTAGCCTTGCCCTGTTACAGAGAGATTGATGACAGGCTTCTGGCATCCCTGAAGTATATTTTTGCTTCTCAGTTTCAGTTGTGTTCAAGATTGAGCCCGGCATCTGAAACATCCTAGGGATACTTTACCATTCAGCTTAACTTTGCAGCTTTTGTTTTCTGCAGCAGAACAGCAGAAAGCTAATGTTTATAAAAGAATACAGACATCATGCCTAAATGTTCTCACAAATCTTTCAAAAAACCATTTCTTTAGGAGCCAGTCCTCAATGTTAACTTTAGAGATACTCTGACCAAAAATTATTTCTAAAGGCAATGATAAAATTCTTAGTCACCTTTGGTCCTTCAAACTTTACTCAAAAAAAAAAAAACTTTAAGGCTAGTGGCGTGCCTAATATAAACCAACATACCTTTTCATCTTTAGGTTTATTTTTATCTTTTATGAGTTTTTTGCCTACATGTATATTTTTGCACCACATGCATGCCCGGTGCCCACAGAGACTAAAAGAGTCATGAGACTCCCCCCCCCCCAGAAATGGTGTTACAGATAGTTGTGGGCGCCGGGTATCCAACCCAGGCTCTCTGGGAGAACAAATGCTCCTAACCTCTGATCTAGTTCTCCAGACACGTCAGTACTTTCTCAACGTGGACTTCCCATGGTTAATATTCTGTAAATATTTTTCCTTACTTGTTAAAAAATTAGAAACAAAATAAATTGGCTTTGAAAAGAAAATTTTAAACTAAAGCTAATATATATACTGACCCAACTCCACCTCTGTGGTACATGCAGAGGCAGAATGGATGAGATATCAGGGGAGGTTTTCCTAGTTCTTAGTGTCTTAGAATTAAAATGAACACTGAATTCTAAGAACAATTAAGCATCTCAATTTACATGATTGGGTCTTTAAAAAAAAACTCCAATTATTGATTTAATCTAGTTTTTGAAACTAATCAAGTGAGTAACTCCTGATTTTGCTCGAAAACTGAAAGGAGTGGAAAGCTCCTACCCAAATGGTAGCTACTATGCCAGAGTCTCATCGGCATTCGAGATGCTCCTTCGAAATAGAGAACAGACTTTGGTTCAGACTGGTTTTCACCCGTTTTTCTCGTTGCCTTCGGTTGCAAAACCAAACTCTTACTACTTCTTTCTCGAGGTTCAGTTCTTCAGCCATCCGCATGATCTCCTGAGAGGAAGGCTTGCTCTGCTGTCCAAAGTGCCTCTCCAGAGCATCCTTAGCTGCAATACTGGGGTGAGGAGGGTGGGGGTGGTTGATTGTAGTCAGGGGAGGATAGAGTTTGGGAGGAAATTATATCTCTTTCAATGAAGTTTTTGGAACAATAAAATGAGACTTACCTTTCTAAATATTACCATAAAGGAGTAACTTATAAATTCTGGAAACACTTGTGAAAGACAAATCTATGACTTTTTTACACAGAGGCACGTCTTATTCCAGATAACCTTACCAAAATCATAGGCAAAAACTAAGAAACCCAGGTTCTCTCACTCTATGCCACAAGGGGGCACCAAGTTCTTGACAAAGCAAAGAAGTTGTGGGTCTTTGAAAGCACAACTGCTCCCTGCCCACTCATCACCTGCCCCAGCCATCCCCAGTATTTATAACACAGGAAATGTGTAATTGAGAAGCACCCGAGATAAAACCTTCTGCTACTTCCCATTAGCGCCTCACAGAAACAACAGTGTCACTAAATTACACTTCACGGGTGTCAGGGTGTCAGAGAGCAGCCCTGATACACTGGTAGACTCCTTTTCTTATTTTTAGTTAATATACTACACAAGCCGAGAAAGAGCTTGTATCTTCAAGGCCATCAGTGAATTGTCTGTTTTCCATTTTTAGCCAAATGTCTGTGTCAAGCCAGTGAATCAAGCAACACATATTTGTTCATGAAATGTTAAAATAGATTCTGCCTTTGTTTCTCATGAACTTGGTTTTTGAAGACACTTTCTGTTTCTTGGATTATTTCTATTCCTCTCACGTTGTTGCGCTTCCACCACACTTTGATGGTGATTCCATGTGAACACTATTTTATTCTTTCTCTAGCAAATTCACTATCTCAAGGAATACCTACCTGATAGTTGTTCTCCGTTTCCTTTTCCTCTCGTTCGCTCCCACTTTTTCATTGTACAAAGCTGGAATGTGGGAAAGAGATAACAAAAATAGCAAGTAATTTTAAGCTAGCATTTGGGGTTTCAATTTTCTATATAAAATAATGCAAAGCACAATTGTCGTGCATTTCTGTCTTAAATGTTTGTAAGCTAGGCCATTTTATATTGCATTCTGTAGAAAAAAGTAGTAAGGCAAAGTAAATGTAAATATGATAGTTTACAAATGTTCATTTTTTATTAGAACATTCATTGTAAATGCTTTGAATCTTACTCTTTCTTTTACTTCAACTATAAGTATATGTGTGTGTGTTTGTGTGTAGGTATGGGTATATGAGTACAGGTGTCTCTGGAGGCCGGCATAGGACATCAGATCCCTGGAGCCACAATTGCCGGTGGTATGAGCTGCAGGATGGGGGTGCTGGGAAAGCAACTCCAATCCCCAGCTAGAGCAGTGTGCTCTGGATACCTGATCTGCCCCTCATGCCCCATGTACCTGGTTCTTTCTCAAGCCTTGCCACTAGTGCACATAAATTATATGCTGGGTGCGTGCACATGTGTATGTGTGTTAGAATAGCAAGCTTTTATTTTTACGATGGTAGTTATTTAACAGATTGGTGTGAACACTAAGAACAGGCTGTAAAATTAGCTCCTGTAAGTTACTCCAGGATAACATAAGTCAAGGAAATGTGGATGTTCATGAATATTCAGTACTTTATGCTGATGGTTTGATTTTTTAGAAAGTTTCACCATGCAGTGTGTGCTTTCCTAGGTAAATTTATTTCTACACTTGCATCACATTGGTCTCCTCCCCTCCCTCACCTAGTCACAAAGATACTTATTTTTTCATTTCAAAGAGATTAAAGAGCATTCCATCCTCCTGCCTCAGCATACATCCTGCCACCCCAGCAGTCCTTAGTGACTACACCACACCACAGGCTGCACTGATTTGCCCCAGTACCTCCTACTTGCTCAGCTTCCTCCAGCCACTTGGACAATATTGCTTTCAGTTTGCATGCATTTTTGAAACTGAGCTGCAAGTTTTCAAATCGGCAGATGGTTGTTTGGCTGAATTCTGACCCATGCACTGCGGCCAGAGCTTCGCCCACGTTTGTCTGGGTGTATCCTGTGAAAAGGTGAGAGACAGCCTTATCTCCAGCTTATCCAGGAAGACCAGGGTGCGTCCATTAGCACACATGCTGAATCTTTGTGAATTACCCTTTAAAAATTCCATAGTCTTACAATTTAGAATTATTTAGATTTAGCTTGACTCCTCTAATACAGTACATAAAATGTACAGTAATCGATCAAGCACACTTTTATGTATGAAAAAAATCTTAGCAATATACTGTTACACCAAATAAAACTAAGATTGAGGTTTACTTTGCCAAAAATTATTTCATCCAAAGGCTGACTGTGGTCCCACATTTTATTCCAAACTCCATACATTTACTATCTTGTTGGGTAAACATCTCTTGCCCAGCAAAAGGTCCTTATTAATTGCCCCGAACATCTCTAGCATATAAGGTAAAATAAGCCATCAACGTGTAATGTAAAACGTCCATGGCAATATAAACATAACTGAAAATAAGTATGATAATGAAGTCCCCTGCGGTGTATTACATGTACTCTACATATTGTTTCAGGGCCTAGGGCTATATCCCTTTATGTATAATATGGCTGCAAAAGTGTACATCAATAAATGTCATTATAAATTACCTACGGCTCATCCCGCCAGTTCACAGGTTTGAATTATAATTTCAGCCCATTTAAAAAATATATTCTTTCATGAATTTGAACCACAATTAGTTGTTATGGGTTATTCCATTTTAAAAATATTTCAATAGAGCGGTGGCTTGGAATAGACAATTTACAGAAATGGAGACATAAATGATTATCAGCCGGTAATGTGAATAACAATAGTTTAAAATGAAATTTAACATTTTCACTAAAACTGCGGTGCCAGGCCCTTTGTCTTTTCAGAGGTCCTGAAGACTAAGAGCACAGTGATCCTCAGCCACTGCTTACTTATTTCATAGTCTGGTCATTTGCTCCCTGCTGGAGACAGAAGAGATATCTGTGATGGTAAAATTCTGTAGAGATGAGTTTGACAACATCTATCAAAATACATTAGTGTTTAATCGACAATTTGATGCATGCATTTTTGTTTATATATGAATATCGGTGCAAAATGCATTTATAGAGTTACTAACTGTGGTGTTGCTTTCATCACTAAGAGACTAAAACCATGTAAGAGACCTTGATAAATAAACTCATGTTTTATATTTATAAGGGGGGGTAGTAAACAGATTCATACGTACCCCCAAGAAATGAACTCTGAAAAAACTCTAAGCTCCCCAAACTTATCTGTATAAAAGAATATATCACTTGCTTGCAGATGTGTGAGACAGCTCTAGAAAGATACCCAAGGTGATGGAATTGCATTTACATTTTCATCGTTTCAAATCATATGATTGAAGTATCTATTCAGAAATTCAAGTAAAATATTTAATAATTGGGGTCACTTTAAAGCTAATCTTGAGGTAGGCTAAATGTAAGGAAGCAGCATTAACTTAAAAATACATGCTTTCATTCTGTTAAAAATTTATAAGAAATTTAAATTTTTTGATGTGTTTTACTTTCCTCAATTTGACTAGGTTAAATGCATAGGAGACACAGAGAATATGAAGCCTCTTGGAGTTTCAAGCAGAGAATAAAATATTTCCCAGTAAAGAGAGTAAGATTTGCAAATGAAGTTGTTTGACCCATCGCAATTAACAAAGGCATACCTAACTTAATTCTTCTCACTTTAAATTCGTTGGCAAATTGCTCAAGTTCTCGGATTTCTGGGGAATCCATGTCAATTGGCTCTTCAACCAGTTTGCTTTTCCTCCTGAGTTCCTGCTTGAATTCAGAGGCTGTGGGATCCTCTGCCAGGAGAGGCTGGTGCAGGGGAGGAAAGCCATGACTCAGGGTGTGATCCGGAAACTTGTACAGACAGGGGGTTAAACCGCCTGTGGGTAAAGAGAGGGGGAAGAACTGTTGGCGATTATGTCTGTTTCTCTACAAGCAACACTCTTAGAACCCACTGTTGTCCATCACAACTTTCGGTTTGTTTCTCAACGAAGGACTTTGTAGTACAGCCCAGGTTGCCCTTGTCTTGTGCAGTTCTGCTACCTTGGCCACCCAGGTGCTCGGATTATGCATAAGGCCACTTTGATTCAATCTTAACTTTTACACCTTACCCTATGCTCAGTGTCCTACAGCAGGATCCAGAGTAGGTTGTTAGTTGGCATGAGATTACCTTCCACCTCCCCCAGCGAAACAAAACCAAAGTTACAGTCAAAGGAGAAGGAGACAATTTTAAATAGCTAAATTATTTTCTAGTTCTATCTCAGGAAGAGTGCAAGGTTTCATTTTTTTCTTGTAAAAAGACATGTATTCCTGAGAGTCTGGGGCTCAGATCTAAGCAGATTGCATGCATTAATCTTTGTCATTGTAATTAATTTAAGAAGTGACCTCTAGTGTTTGCTATAACCAAGGCACAAAGTGTTTGGACTCCATGCTATACTGAGAAATTAATATTATGCTAATGTTTTGACAGTAAATATTTAACTTCAATTAAAAAATAAGCATGTCTTTTAAATTTGATAAAGACAGATAAAGCTTAGAATACACAAATGTAGTTAAGTCGATTTAATGAGTGAAAGAAACAAAATCTAAGTTTAGAAATTCTATTAAAATACTGTGAAACTTTCTTTAAAAGTAGACAATATATTGGAAATAAAGAAAAGCAAAAATAAAATGCAAAGGAAGGGATAGTTCTAGACAGGAAAGGGAGTTCTCCGTAGAAGATGCAGCTCTGGTTTCCTGCACTGAGCACATGCTCTAGGAAGAAAGGATGCACTGAAAAAGTCATACATCTCAGAGTTCACTTGGAAAATAGATTCCACCTCAGCTCAGGATCCTAATGACAAGGTGGCAAAGAAGAAAAGTTTCAAGATACTCTGTTTCACTTTTTTTTCATTGGCAAATTACTATGTTTATTATTGGAGATTTCACTTCCGCTTATATTAAATGTCATATATAACCACGTACTGAATAATTTATTAGTCTCATGAGTATATATAAACACTACAAACCAAGTTTCAAAGACTACATACAGTAATTATTCTCAGAAACATTAAAAATATATCAATATATCACAAGTGCATTCATGAGTTAAAGAAATTAGTAATAATAAAATATGTAAACATTCCAATAATATGTAAATATTTAATAAGCAATAGTGCAAATTAGCAAGTTTTTAGCTTATATTATTTATATAAGAATATATAATAATAAAACTCAATTCCATTCAATAGGTAGAATATAATTTTTAATGAAAATTAAACATATAAATCCTGAGAGGCTTAATTAAATAGTATGAAATAAATTCAACTTTAATTTCAGGTGTGATAATGGTTTAAGAAAAACTTTTTTTCTTTTTTGATTTATTTAAAATTTTGTGTATGAATGTTTACTTGCCTGTATGTGTATGTACCACATTTAAACCTGGTTCCTGTGGAGGTCAGAAGAGAACGTCAGTTCCCCCTGGAACTGGGGTCAGAGATGGTTGTGAACCGCCATGTGGGTG
The DNA here is from genome assembly GCA_028555095.1 of Dicrostonyx torquatus. Lineage (NCBI taxonomy): Eukaryota > Metazoa > Chordata > Mammalia > Rodentia > Cricetidae > Dicrostonyx > Dicrostonyx torquatus. The sequence continues at coordinate 216,874 of JAQHUG010000565.1, read as the reverse complement.
CTGAGAACCACACTTCACTCCTTTGTGAGAACAGCAAATGCTATAAACCACTGAGTCACATCTTCAACCCAAGAGAGAAACTACTTTTATTATTCAAAAAAATGTATGCTGCTTTTATGAGTTGTCCAGTTAAATTTCAGGATAGCCTTTAATAAGAAGTGATACTTATGCTATCCATCCTGGTCTTGCTTCCAATTCCTCATGCCCAGCACAACCCTGCAGTAATGTAAGGTCTCTCTACAGGACACGTCTGTTCATTTCATGTTGTCAGATTCCTTTTCCATCTAAAACTAAATGAGTTAGAAATGAAAAGATGTTTATCTCCCCCCCAATTTATAATCTAGGAAGTCTCTGTATAAAGAAACCAGTAACTTCCTTTTAGATCTGTAGCTGCCTTAACTACACACAGTAGCCGCACTGACTGGATGCCACAGACTTGAAAAAAAAAAAAAAAACACGACTTCATTTTCCAGTCCGTACTCGGGTAACTCAAACAACCTTCTCTCAAAACTTTCCTGAATTTAAACACATTAGGTCGCCTCTACTCAATCTCTTTCAGGCAGAACTGGAAGAATTTAAAAAGCGCATTAGCAGTGAGCCACTCTGGGGAAATCCAAGGGTCGTTTTTCTTAGCACACTCTGCAAAAGCCGATGTCTAGAAAAGGCATTGAAAGGAATCCATGAAAAACGAGCAGGAAATCCCAAGTTGCAAGGTTTAGTGACCGCAGTAAGCGTGAAAACGTGACATGTGGTGAAACATGGAGCACCCACGAAACATCCATGATTACATTCATTGCATCATCCTTTTCAAAGAACTTGCCTTCCTGAGCCCTGCACCCTAGCAGTATCACAGTCAGACAGAATTCTCACTTCCCAGCATATGACTTGGTCTGTGGAGCATGGGGAATGGTGGTATGGTATGAATAACAAACTCTTTTTCAAATCTTTTCAAACCTGGATTACTTTAGAGCACAGTGAACCATGCAGCAGAAATCTCAAAAATGTTTCTCAAAACACTGGTAAAGCAACCCCATCCTTTGCCTGAACGAGGATGCCTGTGAGAAGCTTGGAAATGCTGGAGCCCTCTCCATAGCCCCTTAGTTTCCCACAATGCATGCTGATCCATTTGGGCTTCCTTGAATTGTTCTGTATGTCTTTATGTGTGGTAGACATGGCAGAAGACAGGTAAATCGTTCACAGCAGGCACGGGGGATAGAAGTAGAGATTGCCTTGCAAGCTGTTGGCTCTACCCTTCCTGCTTTGGGCTAAGTTGCCCTCCTGCATGTGGCTGAGAACATCTCAGGCTAAGTGGCGTCATAAGAACAAACAAGAGAAGCAGAGAGACATGGAGATACATGTCTGCATCATAACCGTGCACAGGAACAAATAGTGAAATATTTCTACTTATTCTTCCCTTTTTACACGTACATTAACAAGCAAATCATGTTCAAATTTGACCATTTTTCCATTTTGGGGGGACTGTACATACTGTTTGCACCAGACATGGGTTCACGGTTCATTTGACAAAATAAGTTTAATTGGCACAAATTGCCGTATGTTTCCATCACAGCCCAGGACTGCTCTCCTGCCCCAAGAACGGTGAGGTAGCTGAAGCAGAGAGAGCTTAGCCTGTTTCCAATCTAGCTCCCTACAGAAGAGGGCTGCGAAGCATTGAGAAGGAAAGGCACCGCAGTGCTGCTGGAAGGTCTTTCCTGAGGAAAAGCCAGCTGTCTTCAGAACGACTCGTCCCTGGACAACCCTTGGGCAAAAGAAAAGAAAACAGGAAGGGCTACAGAGAAGAGAGAAAAGGGAAGGGATAGGGGAATGGAAAACAAAAGGTAAGAAGCTGAAGGGAAAAGCAAAAAGGATGAATCAAGAGATTCCTATGATCTGGTTTCGTTCCCTAACAGAAATTTTTCTTTTCCCTTCTTCTTAAAATGTACTTTTAAAATAAGGACTTTGCCTCCACTTCAAGGCTTAGCTGCTGTGCCACATTCCCAGCAGGGTCCTTGTTCTTTGCCATGAGACTGGTGTACTTAGTAAGCACAGGATGGTGGACAGAAGAGCCTCCATACTTGCTTCCTAAACTTCACTCTGGTTTAGAAGCTGAGAACCAAAGCAACTCAAGAGACACAGGAGCCCAAGTGTTGAGTTTTTGTTTTTTTTGTTTTTTTTTTGACTGGAAGTTTGCTTCACTTTGTGTTTTCTAGCAGGCTTGTGAAGAACATTTGTAATGCCCTCATGTCTTTTATACTGCAGACTGCTGATATTACACCTAAATACTAAGAGAAGTAGAGAGAAAGAAGCAAATGATCATATCACTCTGAGGAGAGCAAAAGAAGAATGTTAAGTTATTATACACCTGCTTCAACAAGTACCTGGTAGAGGGGTCTCATTAGTTAATGGTGTACCTTTTTGCTGTTTCCAGTCCAGCCAGTCACTCTCTTTAGCTTGTTGGTGCCAGGCACTTCATCTAAGGATTTAAATCCTCCTCACCAACCTGACAAAAATCGCAATAGCTCTTCCCTTCCTGTGAGCTAATTTAACAAAATATTAAGATGAAAGCCTCAGACTATGGGCAATACAATAGTATTAAAATTTTCCACACCCTTTGAACAGTTATTTCAGTAGTGGCCCCTCACAGGTTACACAACATCAAACCTGCCCATTAGATGCGTTTTTGGATCTTGATGGAGAGGCTGACATTTCAGAAAATACAAATGCCACGGCCAGGTTTCTATCGTCTGTTTTATACAATGCCTTCCTTGTTTTTGAATGGCTATATTTTATTGCCCAATTTGTGCAGCTTCCCTGGGAATGAGAGCAGAAACATTCAGATTGTCTAAGATTTAATCTGCGATGAAGCGCATGCTAATGCTGAATATTGTCAAGAACCAGGCATGCTGACAAATTATAAAGCATATAATATTTTAATGACATGCCTCTCAGAAATATTCAAATATAGTCTCTGTGCACCATGGTGAGATTTCATTTTAGTGATGAAATATAATTCAGTTTGAAGGCTACATTGATACCTTTAAATCTTGATATGACAATTGTGTTCATGATGTCACTAAACCAGACTTTGGATATGGTAAAAGTCTTTCATGGGTCTTTTCCCATGACTATGTTGAGATTTAAAAAAAAAGAAAAAAGAAAGAAAAAAGAAAGGAAGGAAGGAAGAAAGAAAGAAAGATAGATAGATAGATAGATAGATAGATAGATAGATAGATAGATAGTTAGTTATAAAGGGGAGAGGGTGTGCAGAGTCTGTCAGCTACCTCTCAATGGCACTCTGGCCTGCTGCCGCCAGTGTTAGGGCTGGCTACATTACAGGACTCTGAGGCTAGCTATAAACTCTCTAGGTTGTGGGCCACAAAGGAGGTGGTACCTAAAGGAAGCAGGACAAGAGATAATTAGCCACTGGTCTGTGACTGGTGTGTGTGTGTGTGTGTGTGTGTAAGTATATAAATGTTTGTGAATGTGTATGTGTGTTGGTTGGTTTGGTTTTTTATACTAACTCAAGTCAAAGGGCAAAAGCTACCTCTATTTGAGGATATAGGGAACTGAAGGTGCACAGAGATTGCTGGAAATCGCTGTGACAAAACTTTCCTCCAGCAGAGAGCAGCATGCGACCAAATGCTTGTCACTTTCTGTTTAGACACCCAACGCTCTGGGAAAGATAAAGAAAACTTTCTACTTCCCCTCCAACAGCGAATTGAGGATAGTTTGCTAATCCACAGCTGTTCGTCAGTGAGCTTGTTCTTGTTGTTTATAAATACTGATTAATTAGATGGTTTGTAAGTAATGGATTTTCAAAGAAAAAAATGCCTTGGCTTTAGATAGTCCCTAATTATTGAAAAGTAAAACCAGGTTGGAGAGACAGCTCAGGGATTAAGAGCACTGGCTGATTTTCCAGAGAACTTGCATTCGATTCCCGGCACCCACATGGCAGTTTACAGCTGATTATAATTCCAGTCCCAGGGGATCTGAGAGCCTGTTCTGGCCTCTGTGAGCAATGCATGAAAATGACATGCAGACACGTGAGCAAAACACCCATAAAAATAAAATGAATATATTTTTTTAAGAAAGAAAAAAACAAGGCTTATAGGCAACCATTAAGAACACAGCTTTTTGAAGGAGCTGAGTGAAAAGGTGGAGGGGAGTTTGAAAAAGGGATAGAAAATGATTAAAATTTGTTATATAAAAACAAATTAAATAAATTAAATATATATTTTAAAAAATTACCAGCCTTCATTTTACCATAATGGGTAATATGTTGACTTATTCAGAATGATGTTTGGTCAAATGTAAGAAAGGCTAATGTCCTCAATGTTTTATTTGGAAATTTTAATGCTTACTGAGAAATTAGAGATTAATGAACTAAATTACTTGTTCCATTTCATTTAGATATCCAATATTCTAAGCATATCTCTCTTTCTCTGTATATAATTGCTTACTTGGAGGACAAACATGAGTATATTTTAAAAGATTTCCTTCACATTTGATTCCTTTATCCCAAATCTCTACTGTCTCTGCCTCTCTTTCTCCTCCCCAACCCTTCTTCAACTGCTAGGTCTTAGTTTTTTTGCCCCGATGAGAATTGTTTTCCTGCTGCAATAACAGATATAGACTACTAAAATATTTCCTTCAGAGCAAATTAACAAATAAAAATCTGCAAACAATAATCCATATCTTTTAACTGATTATTTTCTTTAGTCATGCCCCCAAATGAAGTAATGAATTTGGGGATGACCTGGTCTCGTAGGACAAATGTTCTCATTTCTAGGAAGCCAAGCTATCAATGTACTTACACCGACACCAGAAAGTTGACATTATACTTGAAAGAGGGGTGTATCGTGTCTCCTGAAAAGTGTGTCACTTCACCTCCCTCACGTAAAGCTTCAGAAACAACCTAGCTTTGAACCGCCGGAGCCTGAACTAGCCATTGCTAATTTCCCTGAACACCAGGCTGAGTCTTCAGTTGTATCTTCTATTTATCTTTCTGGAATAGGTATACAAAGGCAGTACTGTGACCAAGGAGACGCACCATAAGCCATGGTCTCTGATGGAGTAGCCACTAGACAAGCGAGAGTGCTTGCCCCTGGAAATGGAACTGATTTAGCAGAGAAAGCAAATTTTAAATTCTTATTTTAATTAACTTTCATTTAAGTAACCACATGGGTTCTATGACCCAATGTAGTATTGCTGAAGGGGATCCCGCAAAGGCAATAACAAGAGGCATCTCATAGATTAACGGTAGTAAAGTTAAAAGGCAAACAGACCACAGCAAAACCATGCAAAGCTCACGCGAGAGTCAGAAACACTGAAGTTTCTGAGAGTCTCACAGGTCAGGGGACACTTCTGAAAGTGGCAGATCGACCACTAGCTTCCAAGCCCAAAGACCAGAATTCCTGTTACAGTCTTGTCACCATTCTCTCTGGTCCAGAACCCAACAACATTTTCCCCAAACAAGGTCGCATATTTTATCTTACCTGCCATCACTCCGTAGGTGGATGGTTGGTTTCCATAATGACAGGAAGGCACAGAATAATGAAGTCCTGTCGCTGTATTCCCCATAGTTGTCATCGAGAAATACGTGTGCAAACATTTAGGAGTTTGGATCAAAGACAAAATAGACGGGACTGGTAAGAAAATGTATGAGGATTCAAGACACATTCAACTCGTTTCAAAATCACACATTTATGCGATTCTTAAATTATACGCCAGTATGTACTTTCTCCCTCACTGGCAATTTTCTGATGAGCAGATAAGATCAGGCAAAAGTGGGCCCAAGTGATAAGATTCTATATCATAAAACTAGATATATCATAAAACTAGACTTGTATGTTCTAATGTTGAGGCTACAAGTATCTCACGAGGAGAGGTGAGAAGAGAGTGAACCCCAGCTCTCTGAGATCTGTAAAATTCTTGTGGGTTCCTTCCAGTGGATATTGTACCACTGCCATTGATAAGTAGCCTGAACATCATTGTGTCGCACGGTATTATAAGGAGGGTGTCTCTGGAAGAACAAAGACCTAAAGAGACTCCTAAATCGTCATAGCTGATGAATTACTGATTCCTTTTGCTAAAGAAAAAATGCCAGAGTAAGGATTTCCTTGTCTAGATACAATCATGAAAATACTGCCGCTTAGCACTTATGACAGTCTTAAGCCCAATTATACTGCACTTGCAGGCTTTTTCATGTGCGCGATATATAGAAAAATTTTAATGATGAAGTCAGTCAAAAACCTTTCTTGCTGAAGGTTGTATATACTTGTAATCCTAAGAATATATGTATGCTTCCTGAAACTGGTGTGCATTTTAGAAATAAGCTATGAACTATAAAATGTATATGAAGTTTTAAACACAAATCACCATTTTAACAGCAGAAATGTTCAACAATAAAACTATTAAAAAAAGTTTTCCATTGTATTTACTTCCTCATTTTCTATCATAATTCTAAATAATTTATAATACAATTTAATAATATAATTAGGTTGTTATAATGAACATAACAATTTTTTTCAAATAAATAGCATATAAAGTATATAATTGGGAGTACATGTTATAATAATTAATGAAATGCGGTCTTTTCATAAAATTAATACATTTTGTCTAAATATAGAACAATATTTCATTGTAAATATCTGCATAAATTTCCATCTATAACTGATTTAGAGAGTTGTGAAGTAATTCTACCATATAATGGTTACACAGAAAAGTTTCAGTATTCATTTAGAAAATTCAATGTATTTTAATCATATTTAATACTTAAGGGCTTTCATTAAAATAATTAGTTTTAATTTCTTATCTAACTACATGTATATATAACTTGATAGAAAAATTATAAATCATTAAAATAATTAAAGAAAACATTTACAAATTGTTTTATTTAAAATAGTTATATTATATTTCTTTTTTGATTTTAGAAAGTTGGATAAAAGATAGGCTAATTTATTAAATGCTTTGCAATGTATTTTAAATAAATCTATAGAACTTAAAGATACATCATTTTGCTACATCGTTATTTTAATCTCAAATTTCACTTTCCTACTGATCAAATATTCTTCTTACAGTCAATTAGAGAAACATAATATTTTTCTAATTCTCAACTGATAAAATGTATTGGTTTAAAACTGTGATTATATTGTAATGATTTAGATTATTTATGGAACTGTTTATAGGATTATTAGAGGATTGAATTATTTTACTATTATATTTTCCATCAAATATGTTTCAATACACTCTCAAAATTACCTTTTAAATTAAACTATGGGAATCTTTCATAGATTAAGTGGTGTTGCCAGAGTCAACATGTCTAGTGTCCTGATTATTTAAAACCAGCCAAAGATGAATGAAAGAGCTTCACAAATGTTTGGAAACTGCCTAGTTGTCATAAGTTGTTTAATTGCTTTAAATGATAATATAAGCCCATACTTGTATTGCTACAAATACAAATTGTATTTCATTTCTCCATCTGAGTCAATCACATTTTAAACAGATGAAAGGTGAATACAGATTGCTGTTATGTGGAAAAATTCAGTTAGTTCAAGGATCCAACAATCTGTAAACAGACTTTGAGACCAGTTGTTCCTGCATGAAGTGTAAATATATTGGCAAAGAATATACACTTGCTCGTGCCTAGTTTTGATCCCCAGTTTGTTTTATTTAGGAATATAAAGGCAAATTTAAAAGTCATTTCTTAAACTCAGTCTTGAGAAAGTTTAACTCTCTGGGCTCTAAATGTTATCTTGCTTTCTTTTCTAAGTTTAATACTATGCCTTTTATGCAAGTTTAATAAAGCATTTAATTACTTTATTCATTAAAGCTCACTTTGGTTTGTGTTGGGAAATTTTTGGTTTATTTTTAATCAGGCTTATGGTTGTTTAAAGATAGTAACAAATATAATTCAAAAATGAAATACATTTTTAATATAAAATAGTAGTACCTATTTAACATTAAAGTATTTTAGAATATTTCATTTTGATCTTTATCCATAAACATCCCTATTAAAATAGTTTCCAAGAGTGAAAACGCTCAAGCTCATTATTTCCTATGTAGAAAAATAGTTCTTCGATTGTAGAGGGAGCCAATAAATTCATACATGACTTTCCTTACTAATTTTTCTATATTCTTAGGCACCTTAATATTTAACTAAAGCAAATTTAAATAGGGAAATGGAACAGAGAGATTATCCCCCAGAAAGATTCATCAGATCAGTTCTGAAGGCTGTAGGCCCAGCCGTGGAAGTCAGTACCTGTAGACATCACGTTGGTGGCATGGTTGGAGACTGGGAGGCACTCAGCGGCACTGTGATGCATTATCAGAGGCAGAGCTGCAGAAGCATCAGAATTCAGAGGTATAAAGGTATCGGCCGAAGTGAAAGATTGGCAACTCATTCCCACAAGAGAGTAGAAAAATAAGACCCGCTGCTTGCCAGATCGCTTTTATTACATTACTGTATCAAAGGGCCGATTCACCTGCATATATACATCAGGAGGGCTCTGAGGCACCAGGCGGGTGCGGGCGAGTATTTATACCGTGAGGAGATCCATTTATACATGTTAATAGCTTTTTCCCAGGAGTGTTGCTGTGTCAACTGGAACTGTCTTTCTTACCCAAGCATTATCTGTGCCCAAGGAGGAACCTAGTTGTGGGGTACAAATTGAGGGGAAGGCAAAACCAGACACTTTATTTGCTAACTTTAATAAATGAGACCGTTAGGGGAGAATCAGAAACTTTGAAAAGGTGTTTCTCAAAGTAATGAAGTGACAATGAATTGAAAACTAGGTGTCTTTAGGTTTCTAATATAATAAAAGCCTTAAATATGAGATGTTTTTCCTTTTGGCTAACTTCTTTTTTTTGGCTAACTTCTTAAATAACATTCAAGGTAGTATTAAACTAGAGAAATGCATACTATATAATTTTAAGAAGTGGAGTACTTAAGGGCAGTGAAATGATGGCTTGGTGGTCAAGGTGCTGGCCACACAAGTCTGATGACATGAGTTCTGTACCTGGAACCTGTATAAAGGTGAAAGGAGAGAATCAACTCTACAAACTGTCCTCCAGCCTCTGCATGCATGGTGTGGCATGTAAGTTCACACACACATCATGCACAAACACACACAGGCCATGCTAGCAACAATGTCTAAAGTAATGAAATGTTTAGGTTGACACTTTGGAAGGCATGGGAGAGGAAATAAGATGAGTCATGTGCTGTTAGTTATAAGTTCAAATTCAACAGCGCATGTTTTTGAAAAAAAAAATACAAGAACTATTCAAAGTTGTCCTGTGAGGATACAGTGGAAGGATTTTAATAATGCATAGTACTGTGCAGAGAAGACAAGCAGAAGTGATGCCATCTTTCCCTTAGTTTCAGTGTACACATTGACAACTCAAGTTCTTCCTAGCTACTGACAGGATTCAGTGACAATTTCCTATAGTTATGCCAAGCAGACCTCCATCTCCTTAAATGATGTAGCATGCATCCCTGAGAAGCAGCTCTGAACCACAGGCTAGGATTTGGGCCATTCTACTAAAGATGCTGAGGTGACAATGTTAGTACTGGATACAAACTTCACACACACACATATATCGACGATTTCTGAGACTGGAATGCATATGCAATCGATCCTAAGATAAGCATCAGCCTCCTGATATTCTGATAATTTCTATATATAAATGGTATGTTGGATTTTGAATCACAGAAATACACCTGGAGGGAACCAGTTTTAAAAATCATGTCTACTCAGAGGTTTCAATCCATGGTCAGCTGGCCCCTGTTGCTTCAGAATGTTACTTAGGCCAGAACATGTGATGGAGCAGGGTGTACCCTCATTGAAAAAGGAAAGAGAGGGACAATTATGAAAGGCCAGGCTACAAGAAACCCTTGAAGAGCACGCCCCCAAAGGCCCACTTCCTCTAACCAGGTCTCACTTCCTGAAATTTCTATCAACTTTAAAAACAATGCCGTAGTTAAGAACTCAGCCTATGGAGCCATTTTATATCCAAACCATAGCAATGAATGAATGCACTATTATTAATAGAATGCAAACAAGAATAATACAGAAAAAGAAGTAATGGCAAAGGTTTGACAGTACTGAAATGAAGATCATATTGAATCAGTATCTGAATGCTTTTATTATAGTGTCTTTCAATATAGAATGCTAAATTTATTATTAATATTGACAACACTACAACCCCAAAAATCATTGGACACATTGATCAGCAACCAGTAAGTATCTTGAACAAAAATTATTAAAGTGCCTAATATTAGAGATTGCCTAAAAACACTTTTTAAAAGTGCCATATTTCTTAGTCTGGATTTGAAGCACAATTAGTCTTTTCTAATTGGAGAAAGATTTTGGTAATCAAAATAATTTGTTACCGCCTTTAATCCCAGCACTCGGGAGGCAGAGGCAGGCGGATCTCTGTGAGTTCGAGACCAGCCTGGTCTACAAGAGCTAGTTCCAGGACAGGCTCCAAAGCCACAGAGAAACCCTGTCTCAAAAAACCAAAAAAAAAAAAAATTTTGTTACAATCTTTCAGAATTTGGATAATGTTCATTCTTTCCAGATGTGAAAAAGGCAAGAGTGGTTGAGAGTAATTATAGTGAGATAACACTAAGGAAATTTAAAATGATTTTTGAGGGTAAATGATGCACTTAAAAGATTATACTGATAATATAGTTATCAGGGTTTAAAAAATCAATCTTAATCACTTTAATATCATTGCATATAGTCATGGGATTATATAATAATAAACAAGTACAATAAACTCTGCCTCCTTAGTAATATAAACTTCCTTAATAATTTTGATGTCTAAAATTAAAAAGTTGCAGTATTAGGCACAATTCATCAGTAAAACAATTTTAAATGTAAAACTCATGTTTTACAAAATGTAACTTAGAATAGTTAAACTTTAGTAAAGCTGGGAAACAGGTATCTTCATTACAGTCTTCTCATTTAATTCGATAAACTCCTCAAGACTATACCTCTCAACGCCAGCATCCTTTCTCTAGGGTGTCCCCGGTTCAGTTTAACATATGGACTGACTTCGTCCTTGTAGGCAGCCATGTTGGTGAGACTTCATGGGTGCAGCTCCTCTGACATTTCAGGAGATATAATATTACAGCTAATTCCTAAGATTGGCAAACAATTTTAATGTTTTCACAGAACTAATAATGTGAGGAGTTTGGTGGGGAGTGACGATAAGACTACGGGTAGAAGTCACAGGTCATTCCTAGGTCTCTTCCTCAGTTTCTCTTCACATTATTTTTTAAGACAGGGTCTCTCAAAATCAATATTGACTCTTACAGAGATGCTACATTTTAACCATTTCTTATAGTTTTTCCCTTCACACTGTTTTCTGTTTTTCACTTTAGTAAACAATAATGCAATCAACACATTTACTCAAAAATGTTTTTCCCTGGTATAATTTTAGAAAGTCAAAAGATAAGACAGATTTCTGAGAAGTAGAACTACTGCATCTATGTTTATGAACACTTAAAGTTTTAAAAAATTAACAAAAATTTCAAATAATGGCATTATTTTTTGTTTCAAATATAGTGAAGAGATTAATTTAAAAAGGAAGTTAGGGCATGTGGAAAGCTCTAAAAAGAAAGAGAAAACGATTGCTATCTCTCAGAATCTCCTGTCTACTTCCCTCGGTGTCTCACTGTTGTTTGCTCAACAGAATAGCCTAGTTTGGTTAGCCATCCTATGACTTGTGTTTTCAAGTAGGCAAAGGAACCACCTACGAGCTTGTAGTTTATGTTTTTGAGATTTCTCTTACTCACCATTGCTATTGGTCAGACAAGAAGCACTTTTGTGGCTCAGAAAGACCTACATATGTACATGGATGAGTTTGCATAGGAAATGTGCAGGCATTTAGACAATAAAGGACACACTAGCATCTAGAAAGAATAGCTCTGAAATATGCCTAATGCAGAAACATGATCTGCTCTGAGAAGCTTTATTGTACAACGAGCATCGCCTTACATTCTCAGTGGTATTACAAAGTAATACTTATGCTGGATAGATCTGCTAAGACCATAGAATTTATGATCTTTAATTCACATTTTGAATGGCTAACATACTATCTTTTTGGACTTACAGTAGCTATTTATATCTATGATTTTGTTAACTGATTTTACTTTATCTTTTAAAACTATTTGATTTTATTTTCCACTCACATTTGATTTTTAATTTTGGGTATCAAACCCAGAGCCTCACACATGCTAACCACCTGATCTACTTCAGAGATGCAATCTTAATCTTATATCTTTTCAATTGTTAAAACCAGAAATTTCCTTTGCTTTTGAGAACTTTTTCCAAGCAAACCATCTTCTATTCTTTCTTGTTTGTCTTTTGAACTTATGCCAGATATTGTGATAAATAAGTTTAGACTAAAATATACTAATTTGTTCTTTGTGTGCTTCTTAATAGCTCAGCATTTTAACTTTATCTGTTATTCAAAAGGTTTTGGTCTTATTTCAGAGTCTAAAAGAGCTCTGCTTGGGAGGTTTAAATGGTGGTTCAGTGGTTATAAGTGCATTCTGCCCTTTCAGAGGACTGGCTTTTTTTGTCCAAGTTCACAACCATCCGTAACTCCAGTTCCAAGGAATCCAATGTCCTCTGTTAGCAACGTCAGGCACCAGGAAAGCACATGATGTACATACATACAGGCAAATACTCATATATATACAAAAGTACACATGCATGTAAGTATTTTACGTTCCTTTCCCATCTGACATTATAGTCTCCATATACAGTTTAAGAAATAATAGTCATCATAATATTTGGAGCAAGAGGCAGGAGTCTCAGGCCAGCTGAAATAAAGAATAAAAAATTCCTCTTGACATTTTAAAGTATCACTTTGTATTTGAGATCTCAATTACACTTCAATTATAGTTTAAGAGCTCATTTTAATTACTTAAATAGTAACAAAAATTGTAGCTCAACTTAAAAAACTAGTATCCTCTAAATAAACAATGCTGAGGATGTAACTGGTAAGGGTAGGTGGTAGACATCTTATGTAGCATATAAAAGCCCCAGTTTTGGTCCCCAGCACTGTGCATAGATATTAGATAGATGAGATACATAGATGATAGCTAACTAACTATATGAGAGGTAGATGATACATAGAAAGGTAGATAGATCAGTAGGTAGATAGATAAATGATAGATAAATAGATGATAGATAGATAGATGATAGATTGATAGAGTGATAGATAGATAGAGATTCAAATTAAAGCATACTAAGTTTTGAAAGCTTGATCACAATTTTTAAAGTGTAAGTTAAGAAATAATTCTGTTAAAATAATATTCAAAATTATTTATCTCTAGCTAATATAATTAAAGGGTTTTTTCATATTTGTATGTACTAATTTTTCTTTCTTAGTTTTTTCTTGTTACTCAGATTGGTTTTGAATCTTCTCACAGTTTTTGGGATTACAGATTAACCCAGTTTAATCTTTCCACATGTTCTCAGGATTTCATAGTTATCTAGAATGCTCAGCACATCACTAGATTATAGAGCCAACATTTATTAGAGTCCTTTTATTGCCTTTAATGGAAAGATGGACAAGGAAGTTTGAGGGTTTCAAAGTCTCTTTACAATTAATAAGATCATATTTAATATCTCATATAGAACAATGCCTGACATGTCATAAATGTTTAACAGTTGTCCATAATTACTAATCTGTAAAGCTTTATAATAATCATTTTACTCATATAGTATGGGTCCTGATATGTTTTCTCTCATTTGTCTTCACATTAATCTGGTGAGGTAAATATTGTTACAGTCTGCCTAACTGAGACACAGAAGAGTAAGTCTTATCAAAAGTCATACATTCAGTACATGGTAATGCTGAGATAGGAATGCCAGACATGTGAACTCTGAGGACATGTACAACTGTTCTCTATTATATGTGAAGGGACTGGTTTAATCTTTAGCTAAATAATGTTTTCTCTCTGTGTGTCTCTCTTTCCATCTCTGTCTCTCCCCATCTCACTCTGTCTCTCTCCCTATGTCTCCCTCTGTCACAACTTTTAGCTTATCTCATAGTTTCAGAAAGAAAGTACAGCAAGTTAATTCTGAAAAGTATGGCATATTCTTGCACTTTTTCCAGCACCTTCTTCCCTTGTTATGTGTACAAAGCTATCTTACATGAGTGATGTGGAGATGAGTTCTTGTGGGCAATCGACAGGCAATGCAGAATAATTCAATTTTATTCTAGGAGATGTTTTATTGATGCTTACAATTACTTGTGGAGAGTTTGAGTATAAAAATGATGAGGAGGAAGAAGTAATGAAAACATAGGAATTAGCTTTTTGTATGAAAGTGAATCTTAATTTAAGTTAATGTATTCAGTTAACCTATGTGGCAGCAAAATGAAGTATTCACACAACTCATAACTTTTGAGAAGATATTGAATTTTACTCAGTGCAGTTTTTAAAGGAAAATATTACACAGCCATATGGTTTCAAAGGGGACTATGTCACATGGGAAGCACTCGTTATTTAAACACATATCAGTCTTGTATGTCACTCTTAACTGTTTACTGACTGAAAAGAGCAATGAATATACATGTTATGTGGTTTATTTTGCATAAGTTCTTTCATATCCTGATATCAAGCTATTTTTATTGCCCAGGGAAGAGATAATGTCAAAGTTTTGCAGTAGTGCTGAAGATGAATGTTGCCATAATGCTGTCTAAAGGGTAAGCTTGTAACTTACAGAAAATAAATGTCAAGGTGAGACACAGACTTAGGAATAATCCTTCCCCACAAGGGCCATATCCCGGCTGTACCATAGCTGGTGGGCAGATTTATCATTTGTCTCACTCACTTAAATTGATCCAGACTTGTCCAAACAACACACTGCTGTGCCTGTGCTAATTTAATTGGAGAACCTCTTTGTTCTGTTCATTACCCAGCATTAATGTGAGAGACATAGAAGTACATTTTAGAGTATATAAATCTTTCACAAGTGATATATTTACTATTTAGCTTCAATGGGGGAGTAAGGCCTTTATTCCTTAAACTCATAATGTTAAGGAAAATAAAAGGAACAAACGATTATCTTCTTAGCAGCCTTACTGGGTAACACAGGGATATCATATGGTGTGGCAGGAGATGAAGGCAGAGCGCAGCAAATGAGCTGATATTGTACTGAGTGAGTCCGTCCCCTTTGCGAGTCTGACTCCTTTTTCATTTAGGCATCTTTAAAGATGAAAGAAGCAGAATGTCCTACTTACTGCAACAAGATTATTTAATTAGAATCATCTGGCGATGGCTTAGTTCATGACACATGATAATCTAACGTGGGGGCTCTAGAGGGAGTTGAGGTAAACGGGTGCATGAGGGAGGGGGGAAAGGAGTTTCATTTCCTCTGAATGAGATCAAAGGATACATCCGACTCCGTGGAAGAGCCCCAGCATCTTGTCTTGTTTTTAAGAGTGTCTGGCATGTTAAGCCAGAAAGTTCAGGTAACTATTATTATTGTTGAAGTGAATGAAGCACTTTAAAATATCTGTGTAATAAGCAATGACTGCTTTAAAATAGCCATAAAAGTGAAGACAAGAAGACTTACCAGAAGGTCAGATCATGATGGCACATTAGAAGGCCTTCAGCACACTGCCTCACACCGTGTCCTGCGTTGGAGCTACTCTCAAACTCTCCGCATTCATTCTTGTTTACCTTCATGGGTTTTGTTGTTTGGTTTTGTTTGTTCTGTTTTGTCTTTACCATTATATTAAAGTGCAATTTATTTTGTTTGTTTTATTTTCTATTTCCATTCAGGAATGTCACGAGAAGAGTTATTGTGTATTAGCAAGATTCTTTTATAGCATATGGAATACAGATTGAACAGTTGTTTTTATAAATCCATATTACTTCAAAACATTTAGAAAAAGGCACATAGCTAAATATTAAATCAATGTATGATTCGCATAAGAAAACTGTTATTTGATCAATATCATAATAAAAAAGGAAGCATAAGTTAGTGTAGTCAAATATACTGAGGGCATCAGGTTATCTATCTAAAATATTGCGAGTGCTGTTATTGGGATATAGGCATATGGTACTTCTTAGTGGCCTGCTATCAGAAAAAAAAGTTTTTTAAATAATGACACAATGTTTTCTGAATTCAGTGTCAGATTTTTAGTGCTTACTGACCATCCACTCTGCTACTCATCCTGTCCAGTGCTTTGCAATCCTGCTGCATTCCAGGCTCCCTAAAATCATGTAATTTTGGTGACCTCCAAGTGATATGCTAATCTCTGTTCCAGAAATATGTGAAAATGTGGTTGTTGCTCATAACAATGTGAATATTCTGGCTTTTAGGTAAAAGAACCCAACACGCAATTTTGTATTTTTATATGATCAAATATCCAAAAACATTCAAATATTCTGATCTATACAAACCCTTAATTTCTCCAAATATTTTGCTTATTTAGTGTAATTAGTGTACAAGTTAGTGGTGGTTAACCTTAATTCATGCTAATATTTTGAATTTGTTTTTTGAGATTTCATATATGAGTATTTTGCTTACATCATTCTCTCTCTCCATTTTCTCCCTCCAGTTTTTCCCATGTCCCTTCCACTCATTCACAAACACATGGCTTCTTATTTTTTAATTATAATTGTTTTACACACACACACACACACACACACACACACACACACACCATTTTAGGACTGGCTAACCTTCCAGGTGGTTTTTCTCTGGGGAAGACTGATTTTTCCCCTCCTAGAAACCATTAATTATCTGTAACTTTTCTAGTAGAAAAGACCCTAATAAATTCCCTCAACTGTGTTGGCATGTCAACTAGTGTTGCCATTTTTTTAGATCCTGTTTAGGTAACCATATTGTTGAGGTTGAATGTCATACTGAACATGTAAGATTTATTTGCGTGTGAAAGAGGAAATGGAGAGAACAGAATAATACAATATGTAAGGAAATAATTCCTTATGCCTTGAACACCAGCAATATTATATATATAGATAGAGATGTGCATTTGTATGCATATGCAAATGTGTGTGAAAGTGTGTGTGTGTGTGCATGAGATTAATTGTTGTCTAGATCTTCAAGTGCTCAATAAACTAAATATTAATATTATTTCTATTGGAAGCCTAAACATTCAGTTTTGAAATTTGAAAGATTAGATGGCAGGTAACTAAAATTAGAGTTTGTCTTGTAGAGATGCCAGTCTAATACTAAGCTTATTCTGCAAATAAAAGTCACTGTTGTTACTTAACAGAAAGGACCTTCTTTAGGGCTAACACTCTTCTTCCCATGATTCTCAGAGACCATGTAGGGCATAAAGTGCTTGACAGAGATTAAAAACAAGGTTAGATAAACTCTGAATTTTAAATAAGGCTAGTTAGCCTATGTTAGATAACTGTGCGTCCTGGAAAAAGTGTAGATAATACAACTAATGTCACTTTATAAAAAGTAACAGTGTCATGGTTATGCTTAGGATACTGAAGATAAGTGTACCTTAAAAATAGAATCTTTGTTTAATACTTCCTCGTGGGTGCTCATAATTAAACCTAGGGCCTGTTATGCTAGCCAGCCACTCTACCACTGAGCTAAAAGTGAGTTTTTATGAAGTCTGATAATGAAATGGAAACTGAATCTTGTTTAAATTAGTCACTCTGTGAACTAAGAATATTTTGATTTACATCTATGCTACCAAGATTATGACAGTTACTTTACTAATGACAACCTGAATCAGTGATTCAGAAGTTCCAAATGATGAATGTTTGATATCACACTTCTTCCAGGATATAAAATACAGCTGCCATGATTCTGTGAGATACATGTCCCCTCCATAAGCACATGTCACCAGTGAGAGCACACACTGTCGTGCATCTACCTCATCTTTAACTCTACTTATTTCCAAGGGCTTCAGTAGATTAGAGGTTGTGATGAAAGGGAAGGAAGATGTCAAAAGATTAGGGAAAAGGAATTGAAATGTTGGAAACGATAGATTGGCCATACCCTAAGGTCAGTGGAAAAATCTAGTGACTAAGGATGGTTCATGGGACATAAAAGGAACAAATGTTCACAGTTCACATGTGCCATATGTCAAAGAAAAAGACACGGAAACAGAAAATGATGAAATCTTGCTCATGTCTTCTTAAGTTATTTTCCAAGCACCTATTCAATTTGTAATTGTTTTCTATAATCTAGGGAGGAAAAACTGGGATAAGAGTAGTGAAAGCAGAGAGAGAGAAAGAAAGAGCCCCCAGAATTAGGCAATGATGTAAATTTGTAAAATTAACTACAAAATCCCCATAGTTTGAAAATGACTAGTAACAAGAACAGAAGTTCATCCGAGTTCACAGAGGCTTTGTTATATTTTAATTGCTCCTTTTATATTGAGGAATAGCAGAAAAATATTGATAAAAATAATGACCAAGTGGAGATTAACATGTAAGCACTGAGCAAACCCATTTCATTTATATTCATACCTGAACTTTGAGCATATACTTCTATTTAATGAATATTGATGGATGAGGCAGAAAACATCATCTGTTCAAACACAGTTGGTAGTTTAAGGTTTCCTTTTCCTATGAAACATCTTGCAAACGAACTGATTTCATCAACATATTCAAAGTCATACCCAGCAACCAGTAAAGGTCACTTGTAATACTCTGAAGCATAGGTCATAGTAGACAAGACTTTAACCTACAAACATCATGTGAGTGTTACTTTAATATTTTTGAAATAAAGCAGGTTTTAATATTTCATATTTAAAAAATTTTACTCTTTACTATAACTCAAAATTCTTCATTCAAGTCTCAATGCAATCATTTCTTGTGGCAACAAGGTGTTTACAAAAACCATACTAAAAACTCTCATTTAATAAAAGTATGATGACGTCTGTTTATATACATATACATATATCAAAGGGGACAAGGATTATTCACTTAGTGGCAGATAGAAAGAAGAAAGAGATACACGAAGGAAACAGGACAAAATACAGATCCCCAGAATGTGTCTCTGTGATCTACTCCCTCTAGTGAGTCCCTACCATCTTGTTTCCAGAACTTCTCAAAATAGTGCCACCAGCTGGGAACCAACTCCTTAATATGTGGACCTATGAGGGGAACTTCATATTCAAATAAAAAGTTAGCATAACATCTGAACATATAACAAGAAATACAGATGGCTCAAAATGTATGGTAGCACACCTTGAACATGGAGAGGCTGAGCTGCTGCCTATGTAGGGCCCTCCGCCCCACGCTCTAGTTTCTTTTTTGAGGAAAGGTACTCTGCAGGCTACCAAAACCAGGAATGCTGTTGTGAAATCCTTTATCATAACGAGAAAGAAAGAAACAAGCAAAGAAACAAAACAGACAAGTTATATTCTAACCATATGAGACATCCTGGGTGCTCAGAAACCTTTCTGTGGACAATATAGAGACATGTAAGATACAGTCCTGGTCTGAGCTCAGGGTCTTTTGTAACCATCACACAGGAATACTTTCGTGGCTACAGAGTCCTGTTTCATTAATGGATGGGCTGAACAAGTCTAAGGAAGCCCAAAGTATGCGTTTTTCCCTCACTCCTCGTATAGACAGTCAAATTTCAGCTTTATAATTTCACAAGCTGATAGTCATTAACACTGAATGAGAAGAAGCTTCAAAGAGTGTGTGATCTACATTAGACCAAAAATAAAGGATGCAGAGCAGTGTCAAACTGCGTGAAGCTGACCACTGCTTCCTTCTGTCCACAATGCCTGCCATTTTGATGTCTAGAGCAGCAACATCTGAATGTCACAACTATCCGTTTAAATAATCTAGGACATAGGAGAAAAGGAGGATTGATTCAAAACATTGCACTACATTTTTGAAAACAAAGAGAATTCATTACTAAGTGATACTGTATCTTCTGACATGGAACCCTCTCCACAAAAATTATTCCAGCTGCCTTTTTATTTGATGTATTAATTTGGCCTGTTTTTTAATCTCACAGCAAGCTGGTGCACCCTGGCAAAGAAATCACAAGACAGACATGGGCATTAGCTGTCTGATTTTTAATGCTTATTTTTGATGTTATGTCACTCAATTTATTGAAATCATAGCCATGTAAAAGGACATCTACATTTCATTAATAATATTTAGTGTTAAAACCTAAATGATTATGTTTGAAAATGAATAATTTCATGGGAATTAAGCCCTTTGGCAAGTAACAAATCAACCTGATTAAATAAAAGATACAGAATAAGTGTTAACATAGATACAAAGAAGGCAAATCAATTAAAAATGGAAGTAATCAAGATAGATGTCACCGAAAGACATATCTTTACACAATATGTTTCCCTTTCAATGAATTAAATGTAGCATTTGTCTTACAATATACAAACCCCATTTGGCAAGGAGAACAAGAGTTGAGTTTTCAGGTCAGGAGGTCAACATTCAAACAACATGAGTGAAAGACTGAAGTGCATAAAGCAATTTCATTTCTGAAATTCCAGAAAATTACTCAAATATTGGCAATTTTCTTATGTGAAAGCCAACACGACTGCTCTCACTATCTCTGTTCCCTGGTATTTATTTCCATGGATGCATCCTTATTTTACACTCACCACTATTTGTCTTTTTATCAAAATTATCCTATTTGATTGGCGTGATCGTGCAACACATTGATGTGACATGAACAGTCTTCAGAAGGGAGTGCATACCATAAAAATCTGTACTGAGTGACAGGGGTGAACTGGACAAGCTTGGAAAGAGGGCTCCCAGCGAACTAAATTATGGCCCGTCCTAAATGTCACTCCTAAGATTTACATAATACGATACAAAATCCCAGGCAGATTAAAATAAACAAACAAGAAAGCATGTACATTTTAACTGGGTAGCCAGGATTCAATAACTGGAGTACTTAATTTGCAATTTTGGTGAGACTGCCTGCAATGAAGGGGCTGGGAGCACACAAATTATGGAGAAGAGCAATGAAATTCACACTGAGGGCAGATGAAAACTAAATAAGAAGCATTAATCCACCATAAAAACATGTCTGTGGCTACACTAGGGACTGAGGTTTCTTCATGTAAACTAGGAAGAAAGGCAATGAAATTTCATTAAAATGACAAGCATGTACCTGCTATGAAGACAGGCATGTGACGGAGACTTCTTTTTATTTTAATGGCATCTAAACTTTTTTTTTCAATTTTAGAATAGCATGTATGTTTCTTCGTATTTATTAGCTAGATTTAGAATCTGAGTTTTAATTTAGGACCTACAGTCAATGGTTAGGCCCTTCCCACTTTACCTCTCCAGTATTTTAGAGAATCATGACTGTGATTTCCTCTCTCTTATCCAGGTGTACTTTCCACTCCTGAACAAGGTACGTAGGGGTTCTTTTTTGATCAATGCCATTCAGGCTCTTTGAGGTTATATTTTAAATAAACCTCACTAGAACTTTGCATACAAAAGACTGAGCAAGGCAATTTTGTAATATTCCAAAGTCACACCTGACAGGGCCCATCGGTATGGGTCCATTCTACCTTGACTAAAGGTCAGAGAATTGGAACTTACTTCTGCTCTCTCAAGGTTATTGTCAACAGTGTGGCTAATATCAAGACTTGGTATTTAAGGTATTAAGAAGTAGGTCTGTTTCTACCTCAAACAAAAGTCTAAGGATCCAACTAGGCTCCTTCGCTATTAGGGAGATAAAAATGGATTCTACCCAGGGAGAGGTTTGCCTAAAAAATGCTTTGGTCTAGGGTATGAGAGTTACTTGTCTTGTTTTGACAACAGAATGTTTAACCAAGAATGTAGCCCATTATCCTTCAATGAGTCTGCTCATTCTTTGTATCAAGTTAATGCAGTTTTTTCTTACTCCCTCCTTTTGGAGTGGGGATATTTAAGCAAATGGAAATTAAGGGTGAATGATTTCCAGTATTTGTAACATGTGGGCCTGCTTGTTGGGGTTTCTGTCCTCCCAGGTCACATAGCCAGTAAAGCCCCAAAGAAAATCACACAGAGGTCTCCTTAAGTTATATACTGATTGGCCCATTAGCTCAGGCTTCGTATTAGCTCTTATAACTTATATTAGCCCATTATTCTATTATATGTTAGCCACATGGTTCAGTACCTTTTCCAGCAGGGCAGATCACATCCTGCTTCTTTGGTGTCTGGACAGGACTTCAGAGAGAGCTTTCTTCTTCCCAGAATACTCCTGTTCTCATTTCCCCACTTCTACTTCCTGTCTGGTTTTCCTGCCTATACTTCCTGCCTGGCTACCGGCCAATCAGCTTTTATTTAAAATATAATTGACAGAATATAGAATTGTCCCACACCAAGTATTCACTGGAACTCCCTTCCAATACTATCCTATGTTTCTGTTTTATTATTTTTATTTGTGTCTTCATTCTCTTAACCTATTTTTCTAAACCCATGCCTTTACCTGGGTAAGTGGTATCCTTGTCGAAACTGGTCTCAAAAACACACCCAACCTCCCTTTGGGATGCCTATATCAAAGCCCAGAAGGCTTTGCTCTGTGTTGTCCTTACCACTGCAGACAGAGCCTGCTGCAGTCCCTGTAAGCAAAGCCCCATGAATTTGGGGAACCATTCCAGATCTCTGCTTTTTCCAGATTTTCATTTTTTAAATCTATTTAACCCTTGATCACTTCCCCTATTTCCTTCTATCCCTCTAAAATCCCTAGTCACCTTTTTAAACTGAACTTTAGTTTAGTCCTTGTTGGACTCTTCTGTCTTTATACCTGTTCCTAGTGACTGGCTTTTTCTTTATCTCTAACATACATGGGATATATAATATATATCATATAATAGGACCCATGTTTATAATGCACAACAATGTTATATATTATTATTATCAAGAAAACTTTAAGGATAAGAAAAGATAATGAATAAGGAAATAAAAGTACTTATTACAACCTGGGATATAATTGGATAATTGGGCTCTAACTAATGCTACCACTTAAAGCCATGCTTTATTTGAAGGTTTTTTTTTTTGGATTAGAAAGTTAGGGACCTGGTCAAAGCTTAAGGTCATGCATAGCAGAAGAAGTGACATCTACTAAAACCATAGACCTTTTCCACAATTTGATTTTTATTTCTTTTCCTTGTGCAGTGGTACTTTCTCCTATTTCAAAGTCTCATTTTAAAGGGATATTTGAAATTTAAGAAAGAAAGGACCACAACAGGCAAAAAAAAAAAAAAACCTAAAACATAGATGATTGATTAGTGAACTACATATAATTTGGTTGCTTAAAGGTTTCAACACATTTTGTACCATCATTATTTAATACTGAAAAAATTATATTTTAAGGTCTTATGATATTTATAATATCTATATAGTATTTCAGTATGCATATGTTGTACTTGCAAATGGTAACTTCTTGAACATTTAACATGATTTTAATCTTTGATTGCACACAATGCTGAAATACAAATATATACAAATGCTTATAGTGATGATTATGTTTTTAAGAATTCACTTCCAATGTTGATTATTTATACAAATTAAAATGAATTATTTTAAAGTCAAGATCAGTTAAAGTTAAGAACTGGGGATACTTATTGCACATTACATTCTACAAATGGTTTTTACTTTTATTCTTTCACCAGCTATTTATGAGTTGAACAATTTGATAAACCCTTGCAATATTAAGTAACACATTAATAGAAGAAAAATGTTACTTGATTACTTTCTTCTAATTTATTATTTTTATTAGTAGTAAGAATATTTAAGATAATAATTTATGTATTCATTGTATACTATTTATTATCCATAATTTTATTTTTGTCTTTTAATTAGTTATTTCACTTGGCTCATATAAATTTTTGATCAGTGAACTGGGAGAACAACAAACTCATCAATCATGCTATTTTTTCATGGAATTTTATCAATGATTCATAGTTAACAGTTAGCTCTGCTGTGGCGGGGGTTTTACAAAAAACCGCTTAGGTAAAAGCAAGCCAAGAGGACAGGGTTGGGAGACTTTCTGGGCTGTGGACCAGTTAGGCCTTTAGGCCATCCACCTGGTAGGTGTGGAGTCCGAATCCATGTTAGATGCCAGATGAAAAAAGGATGCTTAAAAGAAATCCCACATTAAATCAGAATTTAGAGGGTTAATTATTTAGGGGTAGACACACAAATCACAATCCTCTGCTGGAACAGGGAACAGCAACCGAATCCCACAGCCAGAAAAGAGGCCAGATACGTGCTTTACATTGGCATAAATAGTATAAGAGGCCATGTCCAAGTGGACGGGTAATTTAAAGACTACTGGCTAGAAATTCCTACAGCATAGATTAAAACTATTTTTGAGGAATGTGACTTACAAAAATAAATAAGGAAAATTGTTGACAGATACAAACAAACCATCCTTGCTTGAGAACCTCAAAAACAGGGCCTGACAATAGCATAATAGTTGAGTACTAGTCTAGAATGAATAAGGACATATATGGGGAGGCTGGACAACTGGTACCAAAAAAAATAAGATAGATAAACAGAATATGCTCCAGTGTCCTGTGGTGCAATAAGTCAACTCTAGTTTCAACAACTCAACACACACACAAAAACATATATTTATTTTATGAATAACTAGAAGTGCAGAAATGATAAATGACTATTAGATAGAGCATGCTCTCTTGGTCATGCAAGATTATGAGTATGTATTAAGTAAACAAACTGTACCTCAGAAATATATAAAATTTTATGAATCATTTAAAAATGAAAAAATTTAAAAAAGAATATTAACATCAAAAAGGATATTTTGAAATTGACAAATTAAAAATGTAAACATATGCCTATGAGCCACTGTGATGACCAACATGACAAGGGATCCTTAAGGACACAAGTGGCACTCATATCTTGGTGATATTCAACAATTATCTAATTAGATATAAGGTATGCTGAGCAGGAGGAAAATCATGCCTGAGACTGGAAACCAACCTAACCACTACCCATGGCAAGTGAGGTTATCAGTCTTAGAGGAGACCCTACTACTGCCACTTTACTAGCTTAGAATAGTCCCTGACATTCTAAACACTTATATTTATGCCCATAGAGAAGTGTAGCTCTCACCCTTTATCAAATAAATTTCTGCTGGCAACAGATGGAGACCATTACAGAAAAGCACAATGGTCAAAATGCAGAGACAAACTGATCAAGGAATGCCCAGCAACAGCTGATAAGATTTACAACACAACTTTTGCACCTAAGGCTTAGCAAACACAAAGGAAAGGGCATGGAAAGATTTTAAGAGCCAGATGACCTGAAATCTGCTCTGAGACTGTTTCTCTAGAAATGACGAGGAAGCTTTACCCATGACACCTCAACAACATGGCTACCTAAACAAGACCGGAAGAAGTAGAATACCCATAGGTATGATAACCTGGAAGGTGGAAATCAAAGGGCCCACACCTAAACAAAGAACTACAGGCACCTAAGGACTAATGAAAGTGGAAGAAATAGTATTCACTAGGGATGAACTCCCTCATTGGTCATCCAATACCAAGTAGTCAATCTTATAATCATGAGCATACAAACAATACTAAACAGACTGAGCAACTTATATATATATATATATATATATATGTTTATGCATATATATAACAATAAAAAGAATATGAGGTCTTGAATTTAAATTGAATGGGAAAGGTTGGAGGGAGGGAAGAGAAGCAGAAGTTATAGAATTTTATTTTAATTTCAAAAATAAAAAATGTAAGCACATATTTATACTATACAGCATGCAATTTTGACATGTATTCATTTGATGATTGTTTTAATCAATAATTTAGATAGCTTCATTTGTCAAGCTATTTAAAATATTGTCACCCATACATTTAGTATTGTTCATTCTGAAGTTATATAGATCTCTGCGTGTCTAAAAAAATTCCACAATGATAAATTCTTAATTCTAAAAATAATCAGAGGAGTCACTTAAGTTATTGTCATGATTCTTTTCATAAAGAAGATTTACAGCCCAAAGTTGAATCAGAATGATGGAGACATACACTGTGAAATGAAGAATTTAAAGAAAATTTCAGGTCACCAACGTCAGCATGACATCCAACAACCCGGCCTAACAAACCTAGTGCCCGGAACAAAGCATCCTCTGATCCAGGGCTTCGCTCAGAACACTTAATCCCTTTCATAAGCCATGAATCAGGCTGTCTATTTTTTTGAAGCAACTATTTTTTTCAATCTCCTCTCAGATTGCACATATTGCCGAAACACTGTCATATGTCAAACATAATCCAGGAAACGTCTAATGTGTGACAACAGAAGATGTCAGAGAACCAACAGCTTTATGGCTCTCGTATCTGTTATTAACGGAGTAAAATCGATTAGCACCATCATGTTTCTCACTCTGGTGCAGTAATATCAGGATCTTTCTCTGAGTCAATGTTAATAAGAAATTATTTAAATATTCTAATGCAATTAAAGATTTTATTTTTATTTTTTGGCCTTTCTTTCTGTGCACAGCCACCAGGGTTATTTGATGGCTGCATGGCTACAAGCAGAAAAGGCCTTGACCAGAAAACATGTCATTTCAAAATTAAGTGTATTTATGGATAATTCACAGCTGGCATAAAGTTTGGTATGCCTAAATATAACTATAATCACAGGAGTGTGTAACAAAACTTCTAATGAAGTTAACACTGAAATGATTTGTAGTTGCCCAGGCTAAAGAACTGTATATTTTACAGTCAAGAGAACATAAATAAAGTTACTACAAAAGTGACTGTTAGAAGTTTTTATATAATCTGGCATAGAGGCAAGTGCCTTTAACTGTGGAGGTGGAGGTTCAGGAGCTTACAGCCAGTCAGCCTGGGCTAAATGAGATCATGTCTCTTAATTTTCTTTGTCTCTCTGTCTCTGTCTGTCTGTCTATTTCTTCTCTTTCTCTCTCTCTTTCTGTGTGTGTGTGTGTGTTGCTGGTACCGAACATATGACCTTATATATCTTTACACGCTAGGTAGCTGATCTATCGCCAAGCCACAGTATAGATAAAGGATGGGGAGATCTGGAAGTTTGTTGAGTTTCAGTCATGTGAGCATGAGGCCATAATCTGATTCCCTAGTGCTCAGCTAAACACCAGGCACAGTGATGCATATCTATATTCCTAGTGTTTGGAGTTGGGAGAGTTAGAGTCAGGCAGATTTCTGAACTAACTAGCCAACCAGTCTAATCAATCAGCAAGCTTTAGATTCAGAGACTCTGCCTCAAATAATAAAGTAGAAAACAATAGAGGAAGACAACTGTTCATACATCACAAATAAAAATACAGTGTGTGTACATACACACAGACACACACATACACACACAGAGAGATAGACAGACAGTGAGAGAAACAGAGAGAGAGTAAATGCATTTAGCAAATTATTTAGTGTAAGTATAGATTTACTCAATGCTATATCAACTCAATTCCAGAAAGAAAGAAAGGAAGGAAGGAAGGAAGGAAGGAAGGAAGGAAGGAAGGAAGGAAGGAAGGAAGGAAGGAAGGAAGGAAGGAAGGAAGGATCATGTAGACATAATCAGACACCTTTCCTGTGGTCCATTCAAGCGGAAGGTCAGCACCGAAGGACTGACCATCATTTGATGAAAAAACATCATATAAATATTTGTTCTTTTTTTTAACAGAAATTGTATGAACAAAGAGGTTATAAGTTTAAAAAAAAGCTAGGAGGGGTATATGGGGGGGAAGGAAGGAGGATTATGTAGTTGTATTAAAATCTCAAAAACAAAATAATTTAAAAAGGAAACAATGTGGCACATTTTCTGTATAGAACAAATAAAGCATTTCTGGATTACTCTTCATGAGGAAGGCTGATAACAGCTGTCCTGCTTTTGAGCAGAGAGATTATTAAGTGATTAAGAATGCTTGCTACTCTTGCAGAGCACCTGAGTTCTAGCCTCAGAACCCACATGGTGGCCCCACAATTATCTGTACCTCCACTTCCAGAGGATCTGATGCCCTTTTCTAGATTCTGTTGGGACCAGGAATGCACATGGTATGTAAGCATGGAAAGTATTCATACACATAAAATAAAATTAATATTTTTGTAAAATATCACTGTACTTTATAGAATATATAAGTATTGCAAAATATTAAGATTTTGCTCCAGAAACTGCATTACATTTGGTTTGCACTAGCACAACCCATGAAAATTTCAGAAAGCGTTTATGTCTGTGGTCTGTGATATAAACAGAAACTAAAATGCAGGTTGTCCTGGCAACCACCCCACAAGACAGCGCTATCTGAACTAGAAAAAGGCAATAAACAAATTGTGGGCCTCCAGAACACAAAGGGTCTTGCCTCTCCCTCAGAATTTAGTATATCAGGTAGACTGAAAGTTTCTATAGAAACACTCCACCTAATTCAAGTTATGAAAAGGATCAACCATGCAAAGCCTTAGCTGGGAATCCCTTGCCATTGGTCAAACTGATTGTTATTCAGAAAAACATTCACCATAGGCATTTTCACATTAAATATGTTTATATTTTATAAGCAGATCATTTTAAATAAATTTGAGTCTGCTAATAACAAAAGCACTTAAAAGTTAGCAGTTAAAATTGAACATGAACCTGGGGAGACAGGTCAGTCAATAAAATTCATGTTGCAGAAGCACGAGGACCTAAGTAGAATCCCCAGAACTCACATTAAAAAGCAGATAAGGTAACACACACATGTAATTCCACACTTAGTAAGTAGAGACTCTTGGGGTCTACTGGCCAGCCAGCCAGGCCTAATTAGTGATCCTAAGCAGGTTTTTTTTCTTTTTGAGGCTCTTTTTCTAGATAGACAGATATCTAGATGACAGATAGATAGGTAGATAGGTAGGTAGGTAGACAGAAAGGTAGGTAGATCGATATATGATTGATAGACAGACAAATTGTTAGATAGATCGATATAGATGATAGAGACTAGATAGATATAGATAGAGGATAGATAGAGGATAGATAGATAGATAGATAGATAGATAGATAGATAGATAGATAGATAGATAGATAGATAGATAAAGGGGCAAGACAGCTCCATGAGTAAAAATACTTGCCATAGAAACCTGAGAGCTTGAGTTGATCTCCAGAACTCATGAAAAAGGAGAGGAGAGAGCTGACTCTTCATGGTTCTATTCTTACCTCCATATGCACCCCACTCTCTTCACATACCACACCCACAGGACAGCAAAGTTTAAAAAACCATGGTGGCGGCCCCTGGCCTCCACACATGTGCAAGTGCACACAGAGACTTGCCCACACATGAACACAAAATGGATGCGATAGAATATGACTAGCCCAGGGGAAGTGAGAGGGAGGTGCTGCCTTGGCTTTTCAAGGCAGAGAAGGAGTAGGGATCATCACATGTTACGAGAGAAATAATCCAAGCAATTGATGATTTGTTTAACAGTGGTCCTTGTACAAGTGGGGTGAAGGGCAGAACAGAGGCCATTAAGCAGTCAGAACTGGGAAAGGGTGGTACACACGCTAAGAAAGCTGTTTTCATATAAAGTTTGCCTACTGTGCAATTTCAGCTTGGAGGTGTATGTGTTTTGACACGTTTCTGTTTTTCTGTCTTAGGAAAAAGGCTCCAGCTAGTTACCTCAAAATATGTGAAACATTTGGAGGAAAAGGCTAAATGAGTGCTGGAGTCAGTCATTTATAGTTGATTCAGGGTCTGAAAAGTTTCAGTTCCTCTGTTCACTAACATCCAACTAGTCAATCATACTAAAAATCCTGTTTTTCTAAGGTAGATTTTTGTTTCTTTCCAAATAATCCAACATGAAGTCATGAGCTCTGCAAACTGTACCAGTTCTTTCAACACAGCTATTTTTATTTGTTATTTTAAAATAAATTAAATTTCCTATAATTGTTTATAGTTTGGGGATGCAAGGGCAAAAAGTTGGAAAAATAGTAATAAAGAAGTTTGCACTATGAATTACTGTTGAATGCAGTACACAGTCATTGTTTGTTCTTCAATAGACACAGAATAAAAACCTGAAATGGGTTTGATATTTATTACTTTAAGAAAACTGATCTGCAGGAAAAATTTTAGATTGATTTCAAGCAACATATCAATGAAAATAACATTCATTGTACATCAACTTGTTAAATCCGAGTAGCAATGATCACTATTACAAATACGTTTATCAGGAT
>JAQHUG010000565.1:164336-176919 GCA_028555095.1 Dicrostonyx torquatus | reverse complement strand
CCTGTGGGACGGAACAAAAGGGCCCATTCCTCTCAGGTGGATGGGAACACAGCCGCACCCTTATTACAACATCCAGGTAACGTGAATGCCTGTGTTGGGGGATGGAGTCATCTTTCCTGAGTATGGAGTGGGGATAGGGGACACCTCTCCCTTGAAGAGTGGGAGCAGCTTTCCTGCTGCAATGTCCAGCAAAGGGAAGGGAAGCTAGACCAGGACTAGTGAAGGGTTGGGCTGGCTCAGCACAGCATCGTTCCAATACCTCCTATGCTAACACAGGTCATAGACATCATCACAGACCTAGGTATAGCAGGACCACAGACACGGAGGTAGCCTTCAGCATCAGCCTGGTCTGGATGACAATATGGCCCCTGGTGACATTGCTGGCCACTCAAATTAGCTCCATCCATCCCAGTGGTTGCTTGGACACCCCTTGGAAAACAACATAGGTTGCAGCCTAGAACTTGAGCATCTGTGTGGCCTTTGGTGGCAACAAAGGTCAGGGACATCAGCACAGACAGACCTCAGCTCTAGTAGGAAAACAGACCTGTAAACAGTCCTTGGCAATAGTCCAGGCGCAGATGTCACTATGGTCCCAGGTAGCAGCACAGGCCACTCTGATCACCATCATCCCTATAGCAACATGGCCTTGGAATATCAACACGGCCCCAGATGGCAGCCTAGACTACACACCTTTGCATGACCCTCAGTGGGAACAGGAGCCATAGACATCAACCCAGGCCTCCTTAGCTTGTCAAGGCCTCAGACCTAGACTTGGCCCTGGACAATAGCCAAACCTGGTATCACCTTGGACTCACGTGGCTAGGAGGCCATTTATGTCATCCTGTTCCTCACCATCTTCACCTCTTCCCAGCCCATAAACTCCCTCTCTTCCATTTCCCCACCCTGTACACATTCACCATAATGGTGCCCAATTGCCTGGTGCCAGGGTTCCTGGTTGAGTCACCGGGAGTGCTTGGTTGAGTCCTGCCTACCCCAGTTGCAAGGTATGGCATGTTGCTTTTCTTCTCTTACTTGCCCAGGCCTGGAAATCAGGGGTGGCACATGAAGGATGGTACCCAATTGCCTGACACTCACAGTTGATCATGTCATCCCTCCATACAAAGATGTCTTGGGGGAGCCATCTCTATCCTCAGCTGGATCAGGCCTGGAAAATGCTGAATGGTTCCTGGTTGGTTATGGCTCCCTGCTGGGTGATATTTTGATTGTGTTCTGAGAATGTTGGCTTGGAGTAAGAGTGCAGAGCTAGCCACTGACTAGTTGTCCTAAATTAACCATAGTGGTTTGGAGGATTGTAGAAAGAGAGGAGACAGGAAGTAATAAGGCAGGAGGAAAGAGGTTTTCAGTCGTTTTGGACAGAAGAAAGGTAGAGGTAGGAGATGTTTGGTGGCTGCTCCCTGCTTCTTTGATCTTTTAGGTTCTTACTCCAATATCTGATAAAAATTAATTAGATTAATGCTTCAACACCCACACCTCAAACTAGAGGTATCAAGATCCTTCTCCATCCTCTGTAATCTCAGGCCTGGAATAATCTAATTTTTAATAAAAAATTTGAGAATAAATAACAATAGGTTAGAGAAACTTATTTCAACTTAATTATTACTGATGTCATTTTAAGTAGTTCTCAAATTGGAAGAAAATGAATGATCTATTGACTCTTTTCTTACTTAAGTTCTAAAACTTCACTCCTATTAGTAGAAAGTTTAAACATTCTTCGGGTAGATGACAAGCACCTAGTATTTTATTGATAATGTCTTACTTTATGTCCTAAATGAGAGAATCACTTGTAACTTGTAATGAAACAGAGTCTGAGAAGACACTCTGAAATATATAAAAATATACACTAAGTGATTAGGGCCTCAAATTATTGTTCTTTGCTGCTGAATTTATTTTATTTTGAAATACAACATTTCTTCACTATTTAGTAGGACTATGTTAAAATGTTCTTGTTTTTATTGTAAGATAAAATTTAGTAATTGGTTTTATATATATAATAAAATGTGTTCTTTTGCCAGGCGGTGGTGGCGCACGCCTTTAATCCCAGCACTCGGGAGGCAGAGGCAGGTAGATTTTTGTGAGTTCGAGACCAGCCTGGTCTACAAGAGCTAGTTCCAGGGCAGGCTCCAAAGCTACAGAGAAACCCTGTCTCAAAAAACCAAAAAAGTGTTCTTTTTATTTTTATTTCTTTTTTATTTATTTATAATTTTATTGAGGTGTTTTGCCTGCACATATGATGGAATACCATGTACATGCATGGTGACTACAGAGACAAGATGAGGCCATCAAATTCCCTGGGATAGGAGTTACAGACAGTGGTGAGCCACTATGTGGATACTTCAAATCGAACTCAGGTCCTCTGGAAGAACAGTCAGTGCTCTTAACTGCTGGTCATTTTTCCAGCCCTAATTAGGTATATTCTTGATTTCTGCATTATGTTCTATTCTTTGTAATTATTCCTCTATAGACTGAAATTTGTTTTGATGTTTGGTGAAAATGCTGCCTTGATATTTAGTTTTTGAAAACATAACTCAGTTTTTTCCTCATTTCTCAAGATTTCTTCAAATTATTTTCTGAAATAATTTATCTTCTATTTATATTGACCAGTAGTTGAACTTTTCTTTGGGCCACCAACTCATAAAAAACGACACAGGGACTTATTATTAAGTATGAAAGCTTGGTCTATAGCTTAGGCTTGTCTCACTAGCTCTTATAACTTAAATTACCCATTTGTATTAAGCTACATTTTGCCTCTTGTCTTTTTACCTCTCTTCCATGTTGCACCTTCTGTTTCCTTTCCATATTCTTTGGTAGTTCTCCTGTGCCTCGATTCATTTCCTCTCCCTCTCTCTGACAGTAAGTCCTGTTTCACCTCTTCCTGGTTAGCTATTGGCCATTTTAGCTCTTTATTAAACCAATTAGAAAGTGCCTTTGCAAAGATACATCTTCACAGAATACAAAAACTTTATTCCACACCATTGACCAATTAAATAGGCTATGGATTAAAAAAATTACTAATAGTTCTTTTTTGGTGTGCCAAAATAATGGAAAATTTCTTCAAGAAAAATCTTTAGAAATCTATGTTGTGAATGAAAACCTAGTTCTCCCCAACAGAGTCTCACTGGGGATACAAACCATTCTTAAGACCAGCTCAGTCTTAATACCACCTATTAGTGGATGGTCAACACAAAAAGAACTCAATGGAATCTTTGGGACTTTTTTTAAATAATATTTTGACAGGAATTTTTTAATCTTACCATTCCTTTGCAAATATGGTTTCTGAATTTATATTTTTATGGGATTCCTATGTATGTGCAAATGTGTATCTCGGATTCTACATGTGTTTCTCATACCTTTTCTTTTGTTCTTCTTCTCTTAGTTTGTTTTCTCATATTCCAGTTTTTATTTTATTTTTATTATTGAGATTCTTGTTTTTTTCTGAGACAGAATTGGTGTGGATTAAATGGGGAAAAGTGTAGGATTATCTCAATGGAGATGTAGGAAAGAAAACTGCAATCAGAATATATTGTATAAAAATCTATTTTTATGAAAAGAAAAAGAGGAAAAGAGAAAGATCTTTTTATCAATTATGATATAGTTGAAATCTTTAGAAAAATAATCAAAAGGTATTTTAAACTACTGGAGCTTTTATATTTATTTATTTAATGCTACTGCTTTAGCTCATTAAGCCTGCCACTATGTTCAGATAACTCCTTTTTTCTATGAAATATAATGCAGAGTTAATGTGTGGGTAAATCAGGAAGCTGATCATAACAATATATACTATATTATATATAGTATATTATATGTATATAATATATATACCTCTAGTGAAAGTACCTGAAAATAATGTGTCATGTTACATAAACTTATCAAAGAACTTTAACGTCTAAATACTGTTAAAATACTATATAGCTGATGCTCATTTTAGGTGAGTGTGGTCCTCAAAATAGTTTGACATTGCCTTGGGGTCTTACCTTGTGAAGAACTCAAGACTATCATTTCCTTCATCTTATCTCTCAGAGTTGAGAACTGGCTAGCAGCCATGGTCTTCCCAGTGCTGGGAATATCTTATCACTCACTTCACCCTGACTACAGTGTCTTTTTAGGAAGCATACAGTAATGCCGAGTAAATAACTCTTACCATCTGTTTTCTTCGCTGATTCCTGTAGCATTCACCTGGATATCCATAAAATTTGCATTTAAAACCCAATGTGGCAATATTTGGGGGAATTTTTATGCCCCCAGTGCTATTTTCTTGCAGCAGTCTTGCCGTCCAATGCCACTCCTAACGTTTCTCCTGATGCAATAAAAAGGCAGTCTTCAATTATAATAAAAAGTTCATTAAAACCAAAACCAGAAAGCTAAATTGGGAAAGCGCCCAGCTGGCAGAGAACAGAAGTCAATATTCACTTTCCTTACTTAATAGAAAATGTGAAAAGTACTTATTGACTTCGATATTACATATAATTCTATTATGATTGGACAGCAGCTTCTAGTTACTGAATTAATGATTTTTAACAAACACAAGATTAACTACTATTTAAATTCTGTACAGAATGGCTTCAACCTGTCCTCCACATATTTGCCTCCTTTATATCATTTAGGGACATTGGTGGTATGATGATCAGTACTTAACAGCCAGTTTTCTGGGAAAAAGAAATCTTCATCTTCAGTGTTTCCCAGTTGCTGAGGTGTGAGCACTCGAGGCATAGCAGCTTTCTATCATGTTTTCAAAGGAGAGATGTACAACGTTAATTCTCGGAATTCTGGATAAGCCGGTCTCCACATACGCCCAGGTGTCTCTTTTCATTCTCACCTCTAGTGTATGTCACGTAGTGTGTGCATCTAGCAAACGACAGCCGTACACTGCTGCTGGTGCTGCATTCTCGTCTTTGTCCACTCACAGTGGCTTGACAAGGTGGCCTGGTGAGTTTCAACAGTAGTTCTGGGATCTAGGAGTCCACAATCAAACTGAGACCTCTTGTCTGGCTTAAAGACAGACAGCTTACTGTGATGGCCCAAGTCCTTTATTCTGTGTAGTCCCAAAGACCGGTGCCTCTTCCTGTCTCTGTAAGGATTCTAGTCCCCCCAGGATGAGGTTCATACTACCAATGCCCTTGTTTAACTTAAGTATTCATTTAAGATGTCACCTCCAAATACAGTTACATTGGCTATTAGGATTTTGACATCTAAATCTTGAGAAAAACAATCCATGGTATCCCAGAGCAACTTCTGATTGTACCTGATGTACACACAGTTTCTGAAGCCTGCCCGTGCTAGATGCACAATACTTTGAATGCTAGGTTTTTCCTAGATAATATTCTTAACCGTATGAGTCACTGGTAGACATGCTCAGATTTCAACATCTCACTTTATCAAGGCTCATCTTAGTTACCAGAAGTCCTCCAAATATGTTCTTAATCATCCCAACAAAGTTAAGCTTTTACTGTTTCACTCAAAAAGCTTTTGCTCTGTCTTTCTTCTGATGTTTATATTTCTCTGACAAAGATAGTATTTCATCAGTTCTAACATGATGATCTTCATTTGCTTTAGCATCCTTTAATAGCTTACTTGTGAGGTTAAAGCTCAATAAAGATGATGACTGCTATATAAATTAAAATACTTTAATGAT
Organism: Dicrostonyx torquatus; assembly: GCA_028555095.1. Lineage (NCBI taxonomy): Eukaryota > Metazoa > Chordata > Mammalia > Rodentia > Cricetidae > Dicrostonyx > Dicrostonyx torquatus. The sequence continues at coordinate 171,269 of JAQHUG010000565.1, read as the reverse complement.
ACATCACATCTTTAAATCAGGTTTTTATTCCATTAATCTGTAAGAATTTGTTATTTGGGAGATTCAAGAGATGGTTCTCACCAAAGATAACACATCACACATTGGGTGACTCACAACTACTCTTAATTGCAAGTTCAGAAGTTGTTAGCCACTTCTTGCTTCGTCTGGCACTTCATTAACCTTCACATGTGCCATACAGACACACACATATTCATAGTTAAAAACAAAAATAAATTCTTCTTTAGTGTATTCTTTCAGATATTGGCAATTTGGTAAATCACTTCTATTCCAGTTATTTTTGTGGCAAGACACTACAACCAAAAGCAAGTAGGGGATAAAAAGGGTTATTTGACTTATAAACTCAAACAGGGCAGGAACCTGGAGGCAGAGGCTTGATGAAGAGGCCATGGAGGATGGTGCTTACTGGCTTGTTCATCATGGCTTGTTCAGCCTGCTTTGTATGGAACCAAGGACCACCCAGCATAGGGATAGAACCACCCACAGTTACTATTGCAATTGAAAAAGAGAAAGGGGGGATTTTAGTTGGCTTCTTGGAGAGTTAAAGTGCAGAGGAATGTGTCAGAAAGAAGTGGGCAGGTGGGAGATGATGTTGTGAATTTGTACAGTGATCCATTCAAGTCTGCATCCCATGGAAGATGGGTTGGGTAAAGACTGTAGAAAGGTGACAAACTCAGGGAACTGTCATTTAGGAATAAGTGACAGCGAATGCAGAAGCCTCCTGGCAGAGTTAAGCCTGACATGCACAGGAACAGTTAAGGGGCAGAAGAGGAGTGCTAGAAGAACATGGAGACAAAACCTTTGACGTACAATCATTATACAATGATTATACAATTATTATACAATCATTATACAATGATTGTACGTCAAAGGTTTTGTGACTGTGTTTACATGATTCTCTATCAGTAGCCTGTAGAGTACCTTCCCACACCAAAGAGACTAGAATGTAGGGGTGAGGGCTCCATGTAGGCACCAGGTCAATTTCTCCATGTTCATTAAGTTATATGGTATTTGTCCTAGGCAATAGGGCCCCACTGTCAGTTCTTACGAGTTCCCTTTGGCCAACAACTCAATGGAATGCACCTTAATCCCTAATCTTACCACATGAAGCCTCACCTACTACAAGAGTTTGCCAGACTCTGTACCCCTCTTTACTAGAAGTCCTCATTAGGATCACCTTCATAGAGTTCAGAAAGTTTATACTGTATTAGTTTTCCACACCCCCTCAAATAACCCAATTCCATCTATTCTTGCAATATAAATTTTACAATATAAAATTTAAATTTTAAACATGGAAACTTATCATATATGCATAATAGTCTATTGAATCCATTACTGATTGATAACTGCTCATTTTTCTCAAGTTTGTGTGACAATACAGTGCTGAACTGAACTTTTTACTCATTTTATGATTATATAATATTTTTATAGTTTTTTTATAGACTATAGATGTGTAATTTACCAGTTGGAGGTGTTTACTGAGTTAGCAATGTGCCTGGGACTTTATTTTCAAAGTAGTGAAACTAAAGTTGTTTGAAATTGCATCACTTTTTTCCTTTTCCTCTCAGCTCGGTCAGTTCTAAGTGTTATGAGTATGACAGGCAGAAATAAAGTCTCTCCCATATGCCTATACCTTAATCTTTAGAACTTTAGATTGCATTTACATTGAAAACTCTACTGCTTGCATCTCATTGAGTTATGTTTCCTTGGGCTAGATAAAATCCCAGATTATGTACATGGGTGTAAAGTAATCATCGGCATCTTTCTAAAGGAAAGAACAGAGGAGGAGCCCTCAGGAAAGGGGCCCTGCTTAGACCCGTGCTGCTGCTGTCAGAGCATCCCTCCCTAGTCAAGGAATGTGGGCTGGCTCTAGACAGAGAAAGGAGGAAAAGTCTTAGAGGACAGACCCTGCTCCTCAGGCTCCAGAAACTCTGCTTGCTTGGTAACTGTGCCCCGGGAAGCCAGTCTGCAGCTACTCTAACCTAACAGCACCAGTGCCCCAAAATCAACACCCAAGCTGCTACAGCAGGGAGCTGATAAATGTGTGCCCTTTAAGCAGTTTAGCTCGTGGCAGTTTTTAGAGCAGTGACTGATACGATGAAGATTTAAAATATCATTTCCAGGGCAAAAAAGACTACTTTAAAAATTAACGCTATTTTAAGTGCATAAAACTGATCTACACTCTGTTTGGTGAATATTTTTGTTTGTTTTATAGATCCAGTTACAAAATAATTGCTCCTTTGGCATAAATTCTTGATTTTTTTTTATAAAATCATGCTATTGTTGACATCCCTGTAGTTGTCGCCATACCAAATTTTAAATACTGTACAACTACATGCTCTTTTCTCTTCTTCCCTGTTTCGAAATTTCCCCCTCCCTCCTTTCTTCTTTCTCAGTCCTTCCTTCCTTCCTTCCTCCCTCCCTTTTGTGGAGTCAAGTGGGGCTTATTCTGTAGTTAGGTCCATTCTGAAATTCCTAAGCAGTTTCCTCATAAACACTTTTCACTTTACCCAGTGTCTAGATATTTCTTTCCTTTTTAGTTATTATTATTATTATTATTATCATAGATTTTTTGTTTGTTTAAGTCATAGTATTTTTCCACCCATAGCATAAGAGGATATAGCAACATCTTGTATTGTTCTAATGGCTTTAGCCCTAAATCATTGCTGCTGTCCCAAGTGCTTATTTTATAGTTGAAACACACGATAAGTGCCAAAAAATATTGATTAAATAAAGGAATACATTGACTTATACTTTATTTTGGACTCAAGATATGCATATAGGTATATAGTTTTACTCATTAAATATTTCTAATAGCTAGTCAATGTTCTGAAAACTATCTACTAAGAAATTATAAATCTTACCCATTGATGAATAGTGATTGGTGTTTCATTAATGCTGATATACTTTTGTGTCTATTTATTTTTAGATGTATTTTTATTATTTATTAATTAATTTTATTATTTATTAATTAATGTGTGTAGTGAGTGTGCATGCCAATGAGACAAGAAGAGTTCTGGGAACCTAACATCGGTCTTCTGAGAGAGCAGCAAGTGTTCTCAACCCCGGAGGCATCTCTTCAGCTCCACTTTTCTATTTTTTTAGACAATGTTTTCTAGGTATGTGTATGTGTGTGTACTCATACACACACACACACACTCATATACACATACTCATACACACAAACACACACACTCATACACACACACACTAATATACACACACTGATATACACACACTCATACACACACACACTCATATACACACACAAACCCACATACACTCATACACACATCCCATATCCCACTTTTAGAGCTGGAAAGAAGACTCAGTAGTTAAGAGCACTGGCTGCTTTACCAGAAGAGTTTGGCTCAATTCCTAGCACCCACATGGTGGCTCACAACCCTTCCATCCCAGGGGATCCAATGCCCTCTTCTAGCCTCTGTGGACATCAGAAACTCAAGTGGTTCACAGACACGCATGCAGGGAAAAAACATACACAGATAATAATAATCAAACAAGTAAACAATTTTAATTCTCTCCTCCCAAGATGCTAGGCCTTACCTTTTCCAAAAGTTATTATCTCTAAAATGATGTTATTATTTTCTTAATCTAGGGAAAATCTGATGTTTTCAGGTTTCAGAATAGAATTTACATAGATGATACATGAGCCGTAAAGAAATAAAATCCTGTTTTAACATTGACATAAAACCCATCATAGAAACCTTTGCATGCGTTTTTGAGGATAAACATAGAAGAATTAAGAAGCTTCTAACTACATTGAAACTAACTACACTGAAAAATAATTTAGATTTTGTGTTCCTAGATTGGTTTTCAGTTTACCAGTTGTGGTGGCTTAATACATTCAAATTAAATATCAAGTTTATATCACAAAAATGTATAAAATTAAGATAGTTTGCATAGTTGAAATGATTTGGAAAATAAAAATATCATGATGAGAATTTGTCTTACTAGTTACACTCTTTGAAGATAGATTTATTAAATAAATGAAAAATTCCAGCAAACATTTAAAAAGCTGTCCAAGGGAAAAATAGCTCATAAATAGAAATTATTCTGTTAATATTTATGCAATTTAATTATTTATAAAATTATAATTATAAACCATTAGGATCTAATGGAATATGTACTGGGTGACTTTGATTAGGTATTTTATATACAAACTATAGCTCGACTGTTTGTGAGACAGGCTTCCACAACTCATTACCTAATTCACTGCCAACTGCCTTTAACATAGAGAGGCACCCGCAAACTCTGAAGTGGATCCCTCCCTAAGCATCCAGATGAAAATCCAGACGTTACTATTAACACTGGATTTTAGCTGAGGGACCTGAAGTAGTAGAGTTTATCTGGACTCTGGACCTACAGAACTACAGGCTAACAACTTTGTACTTCTTAAGCAACCATATTTGCAATACTAGAAAACAGTACTTGAAATGAAGGTCATTTAGCATTCTCCAGGAAAGAACCAGGCAGTTGGCTATGAGTCCTGAACTTCAGGCACTGACAGGGAGAGGGCCATAAAACGGAACCTACTTAGGGCTGTGGACTAACTCAGGGTACAGTCTTCTTGTGTCATTTCTAAAGCGAGATGAAAAGAGTAGTGAGACTGTATATCTTTCTGTTTGGCTTCTGATGCAAAATGAAAATTAGCATACTCTCAAACATGACAATAGTATTTTAAAAATTATCTGAGTCTTTTCAATAATTTGAGTCATGCCATTGAAAGTTTAGTCTTAGAATTCTTATTAGCATGATTTGTAAAGAAGTTAAGATTTTTAAGAAAAAATTATGTTTTATAAGTGGGCTATATTTATACCTTAGATTTATGGAGACATAGACTTAAATCACCTTAAATTAACACTCAATTATAATATAAACAAGGAATAGAATAGCCAGTAATTTTATATCTGTTTTATTGGGCTAAGCACTAGAAAGCTTGGAGAACTGTTATGAATAATAAACATATAGATGGTGAAAAATATTACATTTCCTTCTTCTGATTTTTTTCTCCCACAGTAACTTAGTGGTAGTGAGACCAAGCTGATATTGCAGTGAATGAATCTTTATGAGCCCATGCTATTAATCTGGAGATTATCACTAAACAAAACATATTAACAAAACCATATTATAAAAATTTTATTGTCAGTATGTGTTAAAGACTTGATTAAAACAGTTTAAAGGAGGAAAGATTTGTTTTGTTTCAAGTTTCTAAAGTTTCAGCCATGATTGCAGGACATGGTGAGTCAGAACAATTGAAAACCAAGTCAGAAAGCAGAACAGAGTAGCAATAGGAAGTCCCCCAGCTCTTGTCCCTAGTGACCTACTTCTTCCTACTATACAGCACAATACAACTATACATAGTGCCCCAACCTCCATAAGTTTGTTCAAGATTGAATCCATCAGTAGATTAAGTCATTCATCATGTCAGAGCTTTCAAGGTCTGATTGTGGAAAACCCCTCCCCTGGCACACACAGAGAAGGACTCAGCCAATCTCATCATCTCAACACGTTTTGAGCACTGACCATAGCAAAGGCTCTTTATTGTTTTGAGATTTATTTCTATTTTATGTGTCAATGTTTTGCCTAGATCTGTTTATTGTATGCAGTACTCATACAGGCCAGAAGAAGGTACTACATCCCCTTGAATAGAGTTACAGGAGGCTGTGAGCAGTCATGTTGGTGCTGGGACTCAAATTTAGATGTTCTGCAAAAGCACCAAGTTCTCTTGAATTGCTTAGCCATCTGTCCAACACACACACAACATCAGTTTTCAATAAAAATAAGTAAGTAAATAAATAAATATATACATATAAACAAACAGATAAATGTGTCTAAAACTATGTTTTGTAAATTATTTAACAAGAAAAGAAACTGTAGACATTTCAGTTAAGTAGCTATTGTAAGGTCCAGATCATATATGTCATATCCATTCATAAAATGAGCCAAGGATTGGAATAAAGCAAGTTTACAAAACTGTGAACAATGACTTATAGTCTTGGTGAGGTGATGATAAGGCAATGGTGACTGTAACTGTTTTTAAAAAGTTTGACAACAGCAACCCTTCCCTACTTTACGACCTCTGCTTTGAAATCTACCCATTACCCGCAGCTGCTGAGGAAGAGTTGAGCCCTGCATGTGCTTGCCAGTGTACACCCAAGCTAAGCTAGTCAAATCTCTCAGGAACTTATTTAAATCTTCATGGTAAACTGAAGAATGGCTTAGCCATTTTTTTCTGTGGAACACATTTATTGTATAAGGAAGCAGTGAGAGCAAATTTACAGACAAAGGAAGTAGAGTTGGATAATTAATGTCCTCTGTCCTTTCTGCTATAGGTCCCATGAAAAGCCACATCTATGCTGCCCAGGGTCTGTGCATTCCATGAAGCTGATGTTTCTTACACCCACACTGTCCACAGCAAGAATAACGGTAATTTTAATTTCAGGTATGTTCTCACTTTCCAGAGTTTTGTACTAATATATAGGTATATAATTATTTTAATTATATTGTCATTATAATACCTGTAAAATATGCAATTAAAAACAATCAAAATATAGCTAGTGCATTAGAGAAGAAATATTTATATCCATTCTTCTAATGATTGAAGTCACAAAAGAGTTGAAGAGTCTTAAAGTGAACTATACAGACTACACAGGAAGTCAATTTGTAGAACTAGAAATTAATTCAAGTATGGAGACCATAGGTTAAACACCCGGAAGGATAAGAAAGCCAGAGCAATTGAACATCAATTTAGATTGTGAGTTTTCTAGTAGCCAAAGTGAAGGAGAACAATTGGATGATATTCTGTTCGTTGTGTGATTAAAGGAAGCATCTTGGTTCTTTAGAAAAGACTCACTTCCTCCAGTTTTCAAAGCAGAATTGAACCTATTCCACATG
>JAQHUG010000565.1:145776-163757 GCA_028555095.1 Dicrostonyx torquatus | reverse complement strand
TGGACCCTGGTGGCTCAGTCCCTTGCTCTGATGTGAATGTGGGTCTCTGGCTCTATCTCCATCCATCATGCAAAATTTCTATGGTGACGATCAAGACATTCAACAATGTAACTATGGGACAAGGTCAGTTCAGGCACCCTCTCCTCTGCTGCCCAAGTACCTAGCTGGGACTTCCCTGTGAACACCTGAAACAACATATCTGAGCACAGAAAGAAAAGCTTCTTTGTAAATGATATGTAAATGATGTCTTATATGACTAACATTTCATAGATTATTTCAGTATCATTTTGGAAGATATCACTAGATTAATACACATAAACAATTCTAGTCTGTGATTGAAAAGAAACTGATATGCAATTTACAAAAAATCTTGGATACTAGGATTCTCAACTTAATGGATCATGTTATTACCAAATAAATCATGAATCTTTCAGTGAGAATATGGGTCTGAAATATTTTGTGTTGTTGGTTACTGTGAGCTGTAGGTTGCAAATGACATTGGTACAGGTGGCAAAATAACATCCATATTACCAAAAAGTATTAAAGAGCATTATTGATCTTCTTTCCAAAGAAGAGAGTACTCCTACCTATTAGTTTTGAACAGAATGGCCCATTAGGTTTAACAGAAAAAAAAAACCAAAACTTATAACTCAGAGGCTGGATAGACTGCTTATCATTCAAGAACAACAAAATCTGAGTTCAACTCTCAAGCACGGACATAAGAATCCTGCTCATGTGTAAAGCCAATGTTAGAGGCAGGGTAGAGATAGGAAGTCTCTTTAGCTTTATCTGATTCTGTGACAGATCCTGTCTCCAAGGAGTAAAATAAACATCATAGAACATGGCACCCAAAATACTCCCCTGGCTTCCTCATACACTCATGCATACATAATAATAACATTAATAAGTACTAATAACAACTCCTTCCATTAAAATGTTGGTATATGAAAATGAAGTTCATGCTACTCTCACATTGGAACGAAAATGTATCAAGGTAAGTCTAAGAGAGATTTTTTTATGTATTTTTTCATAACATGTAAAACAGGTGGTAAAAAGGTTTTGGAAAATGATACTGATGTAATAAAAAATAAAAGAGAAAAGACATTTAGATGAACCTTATTCAGATTCAAACATATTTTTCTTTTCTTTTTTCTTTAGCAGGGTATTAAATTTCATTTGTGGGGGAAATAAATCAGGATTTTCAAGAGCACTGAAGAAAAACATTAAACTTCTGCTCAACAGAAATTACCTTCCTAGGACTGCCAAAAACCAAAGTCATAGAGGTAACTTGGCCAAAAGCCCAGTATCATCAATGCCACAGCCAGTAAAGAGAAATGTTTAATTATAACTCTCATTTTTAAAATGACTTTTTGACTCTACAGCTGCCCAGTCATGGACATGGGCTACTTCAGCTGATTGAGGCCTCTGTGTGGACAAATGAAGGAAGAAAGAATCGAGTCTGTTGTCCATCATCTGGATGGATGGGAACTTAGTCTTGAGTAAATAGATAATAATAGAGCTAAACATGAAGTGTAAGCATAAAAACTTGGAGGAACAAAGATAACAGATTAAGATGAAGAGTGGCCTTCATTAGTAATCCCACACCAACAATAATAGAAGAGGAGAAGACACAATGATTGGTCTTTAATACACAGCTTTTATGCCAAGGCAAATGCTGGGGCAACCAATAAAACATGATATGATGGTAAAATTTCTTTTTAAACAAGAGGGGAGTCTGCACAGGCCAATAAGGGAATTGAGTTGGTGAATCAGCTTTATTAAATTTTAGGGAGCAAAAACATGATGTGAGAAATGAAAATGTAACAACATTGTACAAATTTATTCGTAAAATTTGAAAATATAGGTTTTTTTCTTACCCTTTTATTCTTTGAGGGGTCTGCCACTTACATTCCAAATAAATAAATAACATAAAGAATTATTCTTTCTTATTTATTTGATTGGTGTTGCCCAGCCTTAGCTTGGCTTGTTTCTAGCCAGCTTTTCTCAATTTATCCTATCTATGTTTTACCTCTTGGGTTTTGTATTTCTGTATAACTTTCTTTACTTCTTACTTCATGGCTTTCTGTGTGACTGGGTGACTGGCCCCTGATGTCTTCTTCAACTCCTTTTTCTCACTCCTCAATCTCTTTTTCTCCATCTATTTATTCTTTTTTCATGCCAGCCCCACCTGCTTCTCTCTCTTGCCTAGCTATTGGCTGTTCAGCACTTTATTAGACCAATCAGATGTTTTAGACAGGCCAGGTAACACAACTTCACAGAATTAAACAAATGCAACATAAAAGAATGCAACACATTTTTGCATCATTCAACAAATTTTCAACAGCATAAACAAATGTAACACATATTCAATAATATTTTACAACACCAATCCAATAAAAATGCATATTTGTTCTTCATTCAAATTAGAAAATAAAGCTATGACTTTGGAAACATGAACAAGAATGTCTAAATATCAAAAATACATTGCTAAAAATTGCAATGGAATGGTTCTCAAAGATAGCTGCAGAAAATACAATAAAAAACAGGAAAATGTTATATATTAGAGAATCAGAGAGGGAGACACACTGCAATGAGTGTCAGGCTTCTGTGCTGACAACCTCAAGGCCAGCTACACTCACCTGGCCTCCACAGCCCTCCTGATTGAGGCTGAAGATGAAGTCTTCTGGGTCCCTACACTTGATCTGAGCCCAAGTAGAAAGTTCTGGTATTTTGAGAGGTAGAGGTACTCAAGTTGCATACATGGTGGTAATTAGCACTGTGAGGCCTCGGATGGAATGTCAAAAAGACCTACATTAAAGACAAATTCAGGGCCTCTGGCAACAACAGATAGTGTCCTTTCCCATGCAGACAGGTGCAACCATAGATAACAGCAAAACACACTTCATCCTTAACTATTTACCACCAAACATGACCTAAGAGGAATTCATAGTGAATCTTGTGAATTCATGAGAGGGAAAATTGCCTGATAGAATTTAGGGCATGGATTTGTTAACTATATTGATCCAAAGGAGGCAGAGAAAACTATCAACACTTTAAATGGACTCAGAGTCCAGACCAAAACCACAAAGTTCACTCCTTACTTCTGCTCCATTTTCACTTTACTCTGACTCCCATGAAGGAATAGATAACTTGCCAATCTGGAAACAACAAACAAATGAAAATCGCAGATACCATCTATCAAAGCATGCATTAAGAGATTGTGGAAGTTTAAGTTCATGAACTTTTGTCAAAGTGTGTAATCTCTGCCACATTTCTAATAACACAGAAAATATATCACATTAAACGTGATATTCAACATTTGTAACAGAAAACCAAGAATTCATCACTAAACAATGAAGGTTCATGATTAATTCCAGATTCAGGGATAGTTGTTAAAAGTAGAGAGGGTGTGCTGCTGACGGGGTAAGTAGAGGACTAGGAGGGCTGCTAGTCTCCTGATGATGATGATGGCGACAACAATGGTCATTCTGATGGTGCTTAATTCAAATCTCCAGTTTTTCAATAGAAACTGAAATCAAGATGTCTTTTATGTCATTTTTAGAAGCCAGAAACAATAATAAACAATTATGAGGGAAAATCAAGTAGAATATAATAGTTGACCTTTGCAAGTCAGTTTTTAACCTCTGAGTCTTAGACTTAAATATGCCATCATTGCTTGCACCAGATGTCAGTGAATGGCTCATTACTTGGCTTTTAATGGTGGATGTCACCCCCTCAATGGCTTTTTTGACAATAAACATCTATTGTCCCTTCAAGGGGATCATATCACTTGAAGGAGGTAACGTGAATAGCAAGGCCAGACCTATGGTTGAGAAGGAGAAAAGGTTCTACCTATAGACCAGGCTGTCAAAGATGAAAGTATCTTGTCTAAAATATCACAGCTATCAATTTAACATGTGCAAACACAATCTTGAGAGGAAGTAGCAATAAACAACAGTAATGCACTAAAAAATAATAATAATAATGTAGAGTCTACAGCACCTTGTCAGTAAAGTTGATTAGGTGTACGGCTTGTTGTTGAGAAGTGATTGAGTTTTGTATTTCATTATGACTCTGTTTATATTCATGCCTAGATAATTGGCCATATGTTAAAGTTTATATTATTACTTAGCAATAATTTTCAGTAATAGTTTCTACTATTTTTATTATTTGGAGATAATAAGCTTTTATTTTAAAAAAAATCTATGGCTATTTTATAAACACAGGTACAATATATGATTTTAATTATATTTTATATTAAGTGAAAATATTATAAAACAACAAATTAATCTAGAGTACTAGAAATAGAAAGTAACAAACACTTGCTTTGTTTGGCATTCAGGATGCTTCTAGGTCTGAATTGAGAGCTCTTCTCCTTAGTCTGCTTGTTATAGACGATGTAACATCAATACTTTCATCACTTTGTAATGTAACCCTAACTTTGTGCTTTGTAACAAAATGTGATCCTTTTCTTCACATTGTCTCCACCAAAACTCCACTCAAGCATCTTTTCCCACAGAGACTTATTTGTATTTTGACTGAGGGCATCGTCTCATTTTCCCTCTTCCTCACACATGGAATTAATCACATGGTATTGATGATACACACATGCCTCTGTAAGTTAATGGGGAAGACGGAGATTTTTATCCATTTTCTTTCTCCTGTTCCAAGATACTCAATTATCGATTAAATTGAACAGTAAAATTTAGCAGATGTTCATTTGTACAGATCAATTACAGCCACTAGGTGTCAGCATTAATCCCTGGAATGCTGTTGGATAGTTCCATCAAACTTTACAGGGCAATTTGAAATTAGCTTTGTAAGTCAGGTTAGCATATTTTGAAAGGGCAAAATATGAACTGATTTAAGCCCACTTTATAAAGCATATGGTTCTATCTGACAAGAAACTAGTCTGTACCTGATATTGGTAAATAATGATTGATTATAGGATGCTGTCTCAGCTCCACAGGGAGATTATTCATTGTAGAAAATATGTTCCAAATTTCAATGCTCAAATACATCAGGCTATGACTTCTGGAAACCGTGCATCCCAGGAGATTTGGATATATAACTCTTGTCCTGAACCAGCAGTTTCCTTGTTATTTTGTGGGGAAATTTGATTTAAAAAAGCATTTATGGATTTGAAGCATATGCACTGACCTACACTCCCAGCCTTGCATTTAGTTATGCAACCAGTTATGGCACTATAGACAGTAATATTTTACCTTACAAAATAGGCATAAATACAAAAACTTTGAGAATCTATGTGCTCTTTGCTTTATAAATTGATGGGCTATGAAGGATGGCCTCCTCACAAGTATATTATTTAGTATTTTTAGGGGTTAATCTTGATTTTTTTAAAAAAACATGTTTAAAAAACATAGGTTCTAATATAACTATCAGTTCTTGCCTGTTGTTCATCTTTCATTTAAATCATATGCAAATGCACTGATTCTACATATACATTTCAAAATTTTTATATTAGACATTTTTATAATTTTAGAGATGTGCTTTGTAGAGTTTATCTGGATGCTCATTTAAAATATCTAAACAAAACATGGACTCATGATAGGAGCATTTCAGCAGCTTTTCCTAATTCTTTCTCCTAATTTATAAGAATTCAACTTGGGTTCCTATCCAAATCTGTGAGCCTGGGGAAGCTTTCCAAATATCATTCATTGAATGACCCTCAGTGATAAATTCTCTTGTAGTTACTGTGTGAGATTGTTTTCTCAAATGCTTTAAGTGCCCTCAAATTTGACTCTAACTTCTTCATTTGATCTAAATTTCCAGTGAAGGGGATCTGGGAGGAAGTTCTTCTGATTTATGAAACAGATTACTTGATTTATTGGCCAGTAGTTATGTGAATATGTGTCTTAGCCCTAAACACCTTTGTCAACAAAGTAATATTTTACAACTCTACTTCTTATGCAATGAGGCTCAGTTTTTGCATATTTCTGCCTGGTTATATCTGTACTACATTCTCATGATAGAGGTATATTCTGATCATAAGTTATAATATATTTTGCAATGCTCAACCTTTTTACTGGAGGATTTCATGATAGATTTTCTTACCATAAAACCTACATTTCATATGGTAGTACTAAGACAATTTATTAATTACCTTAAAATAATTTTGCCCTCTACAACCTGAAGACATCCAACTTTGCTAGCTTTCATTGTTTTTCTTACTTATGCATTTTATCTTTCTTCTTTAAAATCTCTTATATCTGAGCTTTGCAAATATCAACATGAACATTGGGCACAGAAGCCACAAAATGAGGGAAGGAAGTGCTATGGGATAAGACTTTTGTATACTGTAAAGATTTGTCACTTGTATTGGTTTAATAAAATGCTGATTGGCCCGTAGTCAGGCAAGAAGTATAGGTGGGGAAACCAGACTAAAAGACTTCTGGGAAGAGGAAAGGCAGAGAGTCAGTTGCCACCAAGACATGCAGAGAAAGTAAGATGAGAATGCTGCACTGAAAAAAGGTTCCAAGCCACATGACTAAACATGAACAAGAATTATGGGTTTATTTAAGTTGTAAGAGCTAATTAAAAATAAGCCTGAGCTAGTAGGCCAACCAATTTATAATTAATGTAGACCTCTGTATGCTTCTTTGGAACTGAATGACTGTGGGACCAGGTGGAACAGAAACTTCCATATACAAGGAAGCAGAAGTTTATGATTAAGAACTCAGGCTCTGGAGCCTGTGAATTCTATTTCTGTAGTTTATTAGCCCTGGGATGATTATTCAAACTTTCTATGCCATTTTGTGACATATTAAAGTAGAAAGAACGATAATACATTTCTAAATGACTTTTTTATTGATTTTTATTGAGATCTACATTTTTATCTGCTCCCCTCCCTGCCTCTTCCCTTCCACCTTCAACCCTCCCCCAAGGTCCCCATGTTCTCAATTTACTCAGGAGATCTTGTCTTTTTCTACTTCCTATGAAGATTAGATCTATGTAAGTTTCTCTTAGTGTCCTCATTGTTGTCTATGTTCTCTGGCAAAGAAAACCAACCTACAAACCACAATCCCATATGATTTAATATTGCTGAAACACTTGAAATTAAGCCTGGATCACAGGAGGTCCTATAACCATGTTATTTAAAATTTCATTGTAAGCTGAGACACAGTGTGATAGTTATAAAACAATGAATTCTGAAAGTTAACAGTCTGACCTAAAATTCTAGCTATGTGTCTTATGAACTATGTGCCCTTTAAAACACTATTAAACTTTCTCTGCTATAATTTCTTTCTTTTTTTTTTTCTTTACTAAACGGTATATAGGTTCATGTGAGTACTGAGTAACACATGAGATTTGTTGTGGACATGGTGTAATAGATAATGAATAACACATGCTGAAAAATGTTATTAGTCCTTGCAATGTATTAGAATCTGAAAAGTCTCAAATGTATTTTCTATAATTCTCAGAAGGGAAATATGCTGATTTTTATCTCATGAGATAAAACAGGTTAATTCTGGAAAACAGATGGAAATAGATGCATATTAGGTATAAGACATCATAGTCGAGATTTCAATTAGGAATCTTAGAATGCACGGTCCAATAACAATGGTTTTATAGAAGTTAAAATTTTACCAATTATAACCACATTAATGATATTTGCAGTCATTGGGGTGGAAATCTGTTCTCTGATGACGGATTAAAGTTAGAGAGGTGGAAGGATTGTTTCATGACACCTTGTGGACTGGACTTCTGATTTTGATGTTGAACTGAGAAGACAGAACCAGCAAATGAGACAGGAAAGTTGACAGCAGCAAGTAACAAATGGGTAAACAAAAAGGCCAGACCTGTATGGACCCCTACAGCCTATAGAGGGCAATATTTTTGGGGAGAAGGGTCATTTATCAAAAGCTCCTTTGCAGGCTATCTAAATGGGAACACAAAAGTGCTCACTGTGTATCATCACTTAAAGTTTGACCCAACTTGACAGCTGGTTTTGGGTAGATTGATGGTGATGGAAGTTAAGTTGACATAGAAAGTAAGGAAGTGGGCACAGTAACATTGAACATTTTAGTGTGATTGACTAAGAAAGGAAGTAGAGAATTTAAGGCTCTTGCTGGCCGGAATTTCTGAACACAGCCATGAAGTTTGAACACCAATTTTGCTACAATCTATGAGTATAAACTGTTACATGGTTAAAAACATAACACTAAATAAATACACCATTTCAAAAGCAGAGGAGATTAGTCATTAGTAACATGTGGAAAGAATTGTCCCTGACAGTTGCAGGGGAGATTTCTTTAGTATAAGAGGTAAGATGTTGAATTTAGATTTTGTTAGTTTATAGATTTGGAGATTGGGATAAAATAAGACTTAAATTTGTCAGTGTGTACTACTGATTATTGACCTATTGATTGACACACTGTCAATACTTAAAATAAAACAAATCACTTCAAGGTTCTGCAACAGATAGAGCATGGTGCAGGGATTTGGTCACATGGTGCTGAAGGAGTAGAACGCTTACCTTGAGGACACCGAAAAGACAAAGGTTCTCATCCTGAGATGGATGGGTTATGTAACAGCAAGTGTTTCTGATCACAAGAGCTGAGGTTACCCCATAGATGATTAAAGTGGAGCAGGCCTTCTCAATAAGATTAGGAGAAGTTGCTGCTGCCAGAAGAATCCCATTGAATCTAGATGGAGCAGAGAAAGAGAGCAATCTTGGATTTCTTCTTGATGTCTCACAATTTCCCATCAGGACCACCATCCTTCAACTGGCAAACTCTGCAGTCACCTAGCTGAGAAAGGAGTACAGGATATTAGGTTCCAAAATATCCAAATATCCATAATAAAAATTCTAGAGCAAGGATTGTAAAGGGGAGGAAGTTAGAAGGAAACAGGTCAAGATGCTGCATGGAAACAATGACCTTATTGCTCTTGATTGAGGAAAAGAAAGCTGCAGTGTTTCATAATGTGCTACTCTTTTGGCATTTTTAAGGGGCCCACCACCCAGATCCCAAATAAACATTCATGGAGACTTATTCTGAATTATGATTGTCCAGCCTTAGTTTGGCTTGTTTCTTGCTTGTTTTTCTTAACTTAAATTATCCCATATACCTTTTGCTTCTGGGTTTTTGTAACATGAGGGCCTGCTTGTTGGGGTTTCTGTCCTGCCCAGTACCCCACAGCCGGTAAGCCCCAAAGAAAATCACACAGAGGTCTCCATAAGTTTATAAACTGATTGGCCCATTAGCTCAGGCTTCTCACTAGCTCTTGTAACTTATATTAACCCATTGTTCTTTTCTATGTTAGCCACATGGCCAGTACCTTTTCTCAGCTGGGCAGGGTCACATCCTGCCTCTTCGATGATCTGCACAGGAGTGCAGGAAGAGCTTCCTTCTTCCCAAGATACTCCTGTTCTCCTTGCACCACCTCTACTTCCTGTCTGGTTTTCCTGCCTGTCCTTCCTGCCTGGCCAATCAGCGTTTATTTAAAACATGATTGACAGAATACAGAATTGTCCCCCGTTAAGTTTTTATCTTTCAAACTCCTGTATATCTTATCCTTCTTACTCCATGACTGGCTGAGTAGCTGATCCCAAGTGTCTTCCTGTCCTTTTTTCTCATTTTGCTCTTTTTTTTTTAATTCTCCTTTATACTCTCTGCTTGCCGGCCCCACTTATCCTTGCTGCTGCATCGCTATTGGCTGCTCATCTCTTTATTAGGATCATCAGGTGTTTTGAACAGGCACAGTAACATAGCTTCACAGAATTAAACAAATGCAGAATAAACAAAAGTCACACATATGAAAATAGTATTCCCAACACTGAGGGAGGGTGGAAAGTTTAAGTATGAGGGAAATTCTAAATATGGCTATTGTGAGGTAACAAGTAAACAATAGAGAAATAACATGAGACCAAGCATGATACTAACACGTATAATATTGAAATTATAATTTTTCAGCTTCAAAAATTAAAATTGGAAAAATTTTATGACTTACATTAATGGTTTCATATTTAATGTTAAAGAATATAAACTTATTGCATATACTTTGATAGTTTATTTAAAAACTTCGATAAATTGCTTCACATTAATGTTCAGCAGAATGTTGAGTTACAACATGAACTTTTTGACAATCAAAGTCAGGCAATAGGTTTCAAATAATGACATTATTGCTCTAAATTAAATCACAGTTTAAGATATTGTACTCCTTCTCATAGGTGAGAGACAAAAATTTTGTTTGTATGCTAGAAATAACTAAGCTATTGGGGTCAAACTAATAATAACTATGTTCAACTGATACTCACATAATAAATGACATCCATTGACATCTGATAATTTGTAATAGGAACATAAGGCTTTTACTTCCTGGCCTGTTTACATTCATTACCTAAATCACAGCAATCAACCTTTCCTGATGCTTGACAATGTACCTTACAGACTGGGAGTTTCCTTACTCAAAACATTCATAAATTTAAACTGAAGTAAATAAACTTTCACAGAGTGTTTTTTAAGGACAGAATAAACTAGATGGAATACCCTTGTCCCTGCAAAGTGATGTCTTCTCTTTCAAATTAGCTTATTGTGTTCCAACATATTTTATATAGGTACGTAAAATAGGTATGTAAGTCCAATATTTATTTATAATAAATTATAAAGAAATTCATTTTAAAGCAGATCTTTGGTATAAATAAACTTTTATGTATTTCATTTCAAAGTTGAAAATAAATATGCATACTAATGAAATTTGCATGCTTATTTTGCAATAACTAAGTCTTGAGTGAGTATTTGATACCATAAGACACACTCTGAGTATCTGTCAGAGTTGGTGGGTGCTTAGCTCGCTGATCTTATAATAGCCAGTGCTAAAAATGCCACCTTGCATAAGCCACAGTGCAAAAAGTATATTTGGGGCCATTTCAGAAATTGTTAGAAGCAATCCCAATCATAAGCCAAAATACATTTAATGATATATTTAAGAAACTCAAGCCAGTTGCGGTGGCGCACGCAGGTAGGATTTGCTGGAAGAAGCAGAGGCAGAAGGATCACGAGTTCGAGGCCAGCCTGGGCTACACATTTTGCAGCACTAGTGGTGGCTTCGCAGAAGTGCGCGGTACACGTGTGTTTGCTCGGGGTCTGGTAGCGATGGACGCTTCAGATTAAGTCCTAAATCCTAAAACCAAAAGGGCTAAGAGATTCCTTGAGAAGAGTGAACCAAAGCTCAGTGAAAACATTAAGAATTCCATGCTGATTAAAGGAGGAAATGCAAAAGCAATTGTGACACAAGTTCTCTGAGATGTGTATGCACTGAAGAAACCATATGGAGTTCTCTATACAATGAAAAATATTGCAAGACCATTTGAGGATCAGACGTCACTGGAATTTTTCTCAAAAAAGTCAATCTGTTCTTTATTCATGTTTGGCTCCCATAATAAGAAACACCGAATAATCTAGTAATAGGGTGAATGTATGACTACCACGTGGTAGATATGATTGAACTAGGCATTGAAAAATTTGTCTCTCTAAGGGATATTAAGACTAAGGCCTCAGTGTCAAATGTCCGACTGGCCAGATTAGAGTATGTTCTACACTTTATGGCACTGAACGGGAAGGTTTACTTTCGAAGCTATAAGCTGCTGTTGAAAAATCCGGCTGCAGAACCCCACGAATTGAGCTGGAGGAGAGGGACCCTTGCTGGACCTCGTTCTGAGGAGGACACACTGAGCGTTAGGTGACCCTTATAAATTGTCTATGAAAATGCCCAAAGCTCTCAAGCCAAAGGAGAGAAAGAATGTCTCTCGGGATACTTTCGGTACAGCTTTTGGAAGGATTCATATGCAGAAGCAAGACCTAAGCAAACTACAGACCAGGAAAATGAAGGGATTGAAGAAGCAACCTGCAGTGATGGGGACAGATGATGAGGGGAAAAAAATCAAAGAGAATTAAGAAAAATTAGTGAAACCAACAGACAGTGACCACTTTCTTGTGGTTGTTTACTAAAGAGAACTCTTCGATTTGAGTCTGTTCAGTTTTTTCATAGGAATTTGTTGTTTCTTTGTAGGTTTTTGGAGGAATAGTGGTATGATGAGATCTCATATTGTAGCCCAGGCTAGCCTCAGTCTCCCAAGAGCAGCAACTATAGGCATGTACCACCATACCTAGCATATTGTATATTTCTGTAACATAACTTATTACTTAAATTCTTTAAAAAATTGAAATTGAATAAAAAAGACACTCAAGTCGGCAACTCAAATAACAATATTTAAAATCAAACATTATAACACAACATAACATAAAATATACAAAAAGGTCTCTATTTTCTCAGGAACGATGTTACACAAAAGTACAGAAAATCTTAGCTTCTGTAATTAAACCGTTATATTTATATTAGAGCAGAAAGAAGAGTAAGAGCACTGTAATTCATAACACACAAAAAGTCTCTATGAGCAGGGTGTTTAAGGCAGCTTTCATTAGTGTTGAACAATGCATGTGTTGTACGTTCAAATCGAGGGCTGCAGTCAACTTTCAAGACACGGTATGGTAGAGACCAATCAGAAGCAATTCAGACTCATCACTGTTTTCACTCTGAATTAGTCTGACAGAGTGGGATCTACACCAGCACATCTTATTCTGCTTTTTCTTCATGGCCATTTTTTCTTTTAACCCACCAGCAATCAATCTAGGATGAAAACAATGCAATGGTTCTATGGACTGAATATTAATGTCATCAGCTGAAGATGTTTATGATTCTAAAACTGCTTCTTTTCCCTTTCATTTCATTGGAGGAAGGAAGGGAAGAAGACAAGTCATTGCTGTTACCTCCATGTTCTACAACTGTTAACATTTTATGGTAGCTTAAAGTGAGATTCAGAATACTGAGAACAACTGTGTGTGTGTGTGTGTGTGTGTGTGTGTGTGTGTGTGTGTTTGTGTGTGTATCTGAGATATATGTGTGTATGTCTGGGAGGTGTGTGCCTGTCGGAGGGGTGTGTGTATGTATGCAAGTGTGTGTGTGCATTCATGTGAGAGGTATATGTGTATGCATGTGTATCTGAGGGGAGTGCATTGTATGTGTGCATGATGTGTGTCTGAGGAGTGTGCATGTGTATGTGTGTATGCACATCTGAGAGGTGTGCGGGTATGTGTGTGCATGTGTGTGCATGCATATTTGAAATCTGTGCATATATGTGATGTAGAAACAACAATAGTTTGGACCTCTAATTTCAAAGTGATTAATAACCATATTTGTACCATGCAGAGAATAAAAGCCACTTCTCAGGTCATTTTAATTTATTCCTAGAAATAGACTTTTATTCAGTGAAATATTTGGCAATATTGTCCTGTGAACAGGGTATAATTAAAACTGCTAAAATATGTATGATTTCTAGAACTGATCCCACATATAGATTGTCCTGGTAAAATGTGCATTTCTACACTGACTTTTCATGCTGCTCCCTCCTAATGGGAAGAAACTGTTCTTAGATCCATCATCTCTCCAGAACATAACCTTACGGTCATTTCATGTCTCAGTAAATTTAAGCAACAATTGGATACAATGCAGCTTTTTTAATGACCATCAGATGCTATCCCTGATCAAGCTGTTTCTTTCCATGCCATTCATATTAAACAAAAAATTTTTTGTGGAAAAAGCCCATTGAGGGTGAAATTGAGAAAAAGATCCAATAATAGTTAGGAACCCGGTCTGTGGGATAAGGCTTCCTGAGCAGACGTATAGCTTTCCTATTGTGGAGTTTCTTATTTAGTCTAAGAAAATGCTGTTTGTATGATTATTAACACCTAACTTTTAATTTCTAAAAATAAAATTAGAACCAAATCTGTGAACACTGTTATTTAATATTAGTGCCTAATCATTCAAAATAATAAACAAAGAATCAATATTTGACTACATTAATATAATAAAGCTTTATGACTCACCAGGGTTTATTTTTATAAAAAGTTAATAAATATTAAACATGACACTAGCTAATTAAGAAGATCACACTTACCACTGTAACTATGAATTTAAAGTAAATTAAATGGACTTCAAATACAGACACATGTGTAAAAGAATTGTGTTTTCTGTTGGCCAGTATGGGAACTTCATGTTCAAATCCAGCGAGTTGTTCTGGTTTGAATGTGGCACGTGTTTTCAAATAAATTTAGTATATAATTTCCCAGAAATAGTCTGAAAGAAAACAAACTATTAATTGGTCAGATGTTTAGAAATTATTCTTTTTTCTAAACACAAAGCACAGACTTGATCGACTCTGAGTTACCATTACATTACATGAATTGCATAAAAGGACAATGATCTAATAGAACAAGTTTCTGTATTGAATATTTTACACTCTTTAAAGATAAATTTTTCAATGGGTGTGATGTTCATTAGATTTTTAAAGCAGGAAAGATGAATTTGGGCTTACAACCTGAGGGGACATGTAGTCCTGCTTCCAGCTATGGAATGAGGATTTGCTCACTTCTGAATGTACCAGGAACCAGGTGCAAGGCCAGAAAAAGGGAGATTATAGTCATCAAAGATGGCCCTCAGTGACCCATTTCATTCAGTTAGGCCTCTATTGTAGGAAGGCTGCTTGTTTGTCCCGACTCCCTGGCTAGCTTAGCCCCAAAATAACCACACAGAAGCTGTATTAATTAGAACACTGCTTGACCCATTAGCTCTAGCTTCTTATCAGCTTACTGTTATTTTAATTTAACCCACTTGTATTAATCTATATATCGCCATATGGCAGTGGCTTACCAGGTAAAATTCCCAGCATCTGTCTCCGGTGGATCCATGGCAACTTTCTGACTCTCTCCTTCTCCCAACATTCAGTTCTGTCTTCCCTGCCCACCTAAGTTCTACCCTATCAACAGGCCAAGGCACTTTCTTTATTCATTAACCAAAGAAAGGAACACAGAGAGGGGACTCCCACATCAGCTCCCCTTTTATGCTTAAATGAAAAGAAAGATTTTAACCTTAACATACTAAGATTATGTATAACTAAACAGATATCAAACAAGAATTACAGTTACAATATTTATATCTACATTATCTTTTATCATAACTAAGGAAAACTATAACTATAGCTACAAATTCTTCATCAAAGATTCCAGAAGGATATAATATTACCTAAGTAAACAGGAAGTACATTGCAAGCAACTTCCAAAACTCTAGAATTGACAGAGACATCTCACAGCTTGGACAATCACCCAAAGTTTTTCTGTACCATTGGGGCATCCATCTTTGGCCTTCAGGCCCATAGCATCCAGCAGACATTTTCATGAAGCAGGAACCCCAAAGGATCACCTCACCTTTACGAAAGTTCAGCAGTCATTTCTCTGCAGGTCCTAAATGTCCAGTTCAGCAGTTTAGGCAAGAGCAGTTCCTTGCCCAAATGGCTAACCAATTCCACAAGGAGCCTCTTCAATGACCATCATCCTCTTGACGTAGCTTGGTGCTGCCTGGAGAAGATGTGTCTCACTATTATGAAAAGTCCTAAGTTATTAAAACATTTTAAGTGCCATATTCTGAAGATCTCTGAAAGATTTGAAGACTACCTATCTAACTGAAATATATCTCTATACATCTAGAAAATCTAACTAACATGACTACAAGCTTGACTATTAGAGATGACTATCTATTAACCTATATTTTTAAATTATACATTACATTTTTAAATGAACCACATAAACACAATACCTTAATCAAAATCAGATTGATTTTAAATTTCCATCAATAAACCAAGATCCATGTCAATGCAAATTATTCATATCTATATCAGGCCTCCATTCCCAGTGGTTCCCCAATCTTCCTGAATAGTGCCAGCCCTTGAGATCACCAATCTGTGAGACATGTGAAACATTCAAACCAGAACAACATGCTGGATTTGAACATGAAGTTCCCATACTGGCCAACAGAAAACAACGCTTTTACACATTTATCTGTTATTTGAAGTCCATAGTTACAGTGGCAAGTACGATCTTCTAAAACAGCTAATACCATGTTTGATATTTATTAACTTCTTATAAAAATAAACCATGGTGAGCATAAAGTAACTACAGTTATTAGCCACTGGCACTGATGATATTATACTTTATGTTTTTTTAGATTTCACAAGAAATCTTCCTCATTTTCTAAAAGCAAAAGCAAACTCCAAAGGAAACAAAACATGAACTAGGCACGCTACATAATAAAGTGCGTATGCCCCAAACTCAGAGGTTGACATCTTAACTGTCAATGTGAAGCCATCAGTAGGTGAGGATTTGGGAGGTGACTGGGTTATGAGTTTATAAGAGTCTCATGAAAAGGATCACAGAGAAGCTTCTTTCTCTTTGTTTTCATGCTGTGTGAGGCTAACACAAGAAGGAAGAATTCTGCAATGAGCAAAAGGATCCTCAGCACTAACCCCCACTGTGTGTAACATGACACCCTGCCACTAGAACTGTAGGTAATGACTTTCTATGCTTCATAACCTGCCCCACCTATGCTACTTTACTGCTGCATCTGGCACTGTGGGTATGACAACCCATGAAGTTTAGTTCTAAGGAATAAAATTTACTTTCTGATAATTAGATTATTGATTAATAAAACTTTCAATTTTTACAATAATGGATGATAAAATCTATGCTTGTATGTACTCAAGAAATATTTAGGGAGATTATAGCAGGAGATCATTAAACATTAAAAATTAATTAAATTAACACCCTCAGTTTGTAACTTTATTAGCATATGACATGGCCATGAATAACCTAACAGAATACTGTGCATGTATTTGCCGAATTTTTAACCTTATGAATCTATGTAAACCTTTCTCAGAAGCATTTTTTTTCTTCCAAAAGCTAGACATGAACCACATTACTGACTGGAGTCATTTCCCAGAACGCATGTGTATGTTAGTTACACAGAACTGTCCTCACTTCTGATTGAAAATGTAAGTTTTCAGTATCACACCATGATTCCAAGGTTTGATGCACTTCTCATTATTCTTTCTCTGTCTCAGTGACTTTGGGTTCACTCTTGGCTTGTATTGTCAAATTTGCTTCTATCCCAAACTCCATTAAACATCCCTTCTATTATAGCTGTGAACATTTAAGTGTAACAAATCAGAAAAGCAGAAGAATGTTCATGCATGTAAACAGTTATGAAAACACAAAAGCTGGGAAAGTCAGAAGAGAAGGATGTCCCAAGAATTATCCTAGAAAGGCTAGCATGGTGTTCTTTCATTGTTTGAGGCATGTTAAATGAAGTGGAGATTAAAGTTGCAAATACGGAATTAACCATTGCTTTTACAGTGCATGAAATCGATCTACTCGGATCATCTGCTCAGAATAGTTTTGTCATCTGCTCAATGCACAAAACTGTTTTATGTGTATGCAAGCTTAAAATGTCTTTTTTAGTACACATTGTTGATGTATTGACTCTGGATGTTTAACCATTTTAACCTGGGCCTAGTAGAAGTTTGCAGCACCGGTATTTTCATATGAAATACTGCCTCTGGCTTCATGCACTTAGCACACTACATAGCACTTTAGTTTCTTTTGACTCTACACAAACACTCAAAGGCGTATTAAGTCCACTGAGAAAAGAATTTTTCATAATATGAATGCTGAAATAAGAAGGTACACAACTGCTTTGCTCAACCTGACTTGGGAATGTTAGTGTCTGAGACTCAGATTACTCACTAATCTGCATGGCTGTGCATGACCAAGAGAATATCTTGTGTGGGAGCCCACATGTGACTCAGTTTCCATCTGGAGTCAATTCTGCCTTAATAGTCATTTGAGTTCAAGTTTGCCTGCTCTGCCTGCATCCTTGAGGGCTGTGAGAAAGTCTTGATTTAAGCTCATGGGCAATTTGAGCATGAGAAATAAAAACACACTGCCTAGTAGAAAGAATATTGATAATGACAAACCTTAGGAGCAGCAATATAGAAATTGAAACTACTTGTGAGCAGCAAGTACAGGATAGACAGGTAACTGCTTACTCAAGGACAGGAGCGGTCTTGTGGT
>JAQHUG010000565.1:78006-90667 GCA_028555095.1 Dicrostonyx torquatus | reverse complement strand
GAAAGAAAGAAAGAAAGAGGAAAAGAAAAAGCTGGCTAGAACAAAGTCAAGGCCAGGCACTTATAAGAAAGAATAAGTTTCTGTGTGTTTGAGATCTGTGTGTCAGACCCTCAAAGAGTAAAGAGTGAAAAAAAAAACCAATTAACTACAGAAGCATGAGAATATAAGTAAGTTTACTCAGAGAACACCATGAGGATCACATTGTGCCTTCCTACTTCTAATACTGTATGGTCTATGAACTGGGTTCTCCTGTGCAAACCTTTTTCTGAGCAATCTGACTAAATTGAGGCTATCGTTACTAAACTACCATTTAAAAATCACATTTAGATTCTTAGTCTGCTGCTGAATATTACGCTTCACAAAGCTATTTGGTGTTTATATTGTACTTCTCCAAATCACTTGCTGTAAGTTTTCTAAAGGTGGTATAATGGCCACTACTAACACACATATCTACATAGAACCTACCCTATGCCATACAGAGAATAAAGACTATAAATAAATTTTGAATAACATTGAGGAAAGCCATGAGATAATTGTCATTACTTGAATCTATGTCTGCATTTTTTTGAGACAGGATCTCATGTACCCAAGCTGTCCTGGAACTGTTATGCAGCTAAGGATGCTATTCAACTGTTGACCTTCTTGGCTCAACCTTCTGAGTTCTGGGAATACAGACGTGCACAACGATGCCCAGTTTTTACATTGTGGTAGGAATTAAACCCCAGGGTTCAACCTCAGGGTTCACACATGGTAGACAAATACCCTATTAACTGAACAACCATTGTCAGCCTGTTTGGAATAAAGTCTGAGGGGGACTGGGGAAACAACTCAAGTTTCTTTTTTTCTTTTCTTTTTCTCTTTTTTGGGGAGAAGGGGTTGAGACAGGAGTTCTCTGTAGCTTTGAAACCTGTCCTGGAGCTAGCTGTTGTACACCAGGTGGCTTTGAACTCAGAGATCTACCTGCCTTTGCCTCTGCCTCCCGAGTGCAGGGATTAAAAACATGTGCCACCCCCACCCGATAACTCAATTTTCTTAATGAAGAGTACTTGCTGCATAACAGTGAGAAGTGAAACCCAAATCCTAGAACACATTTAAGACATGCAAACCCCCAGCGCCTGTAACTCTAGCTCCAAAAGCAGCCTAAGCTAGAGAAAGGCCTAGGCACACATGCTGTCTCAAAATTTTATCATTTTGTAAGTTTCATTTCTAAAAATGTCTACAAAAGTTAAGAGAAACTGTGTTTCTACCCAACATTATGTGTATCTCGTCTTAGAAATACCTGTATCCATTTAGGTAAATTTGCAACTACCGTCACAGTGAATCCAAATGCCTGCTTTCTAGGCTGAACTTCAATGACCACATTTTGAAGACTTGTAACAGTTGGGCTTTAGGCCAAATTTTTACCACTTCAATGGTTCTGTGATTTGAGTAAAGATCTTTATGTGCTTTATAAACAAAGGTGATTTGGTAACATTTCCATTTCTCTTGTTAATAGTGTCATCATAAACCACAGTCTATCCAGATACATTTACGAGGACCTTTGTTAGTTATGGAATTCTATTCAGATGTCTCATTCATCAAACTGTGATAATAGGACTTTCTTTATGTACATATTTTCCAAACCACACGTTTCTGGGTGTTTCTCTCACCCACTCAGCTTAATATATAAAGTTAAGTACCTAGTGAACAAAGTAGGAGAAACAAATGAGCAAAGGAAAATGCATAAAATCACAGAGGCTTCTAAATCAAACAATGGCTATGGAACACAAAGCCGAGAATGACTCCAAGGATGGCAGTTGATCGGAAGGCATCTGAAAAGCCTGGGCTCTGTAGCAGAGGGGGTAGCTCCAGGCACAGGGACAGCGCTTCAAAAGCATTTACCAACACACGTGTGTGTGTTCCAAACACACGTGGGGACTGCAGTCACACAAAGGAGCAATTATTCCCTTTTACCGCATGCGTAATTCTTCTCCTCCCAATTTGCAACACTGCTCTAAGAACTAGGCCATTCTAAACATATACTTACCGAACTGGAAATAACTGGAAAATAGGCATTTAAGACCGTCTGTAGAAAGGAAGCCTTTAAGAGAAAAACTCAGCTGGCAGTTTTCAAAGCACTTAAAGCGATGCTATTATTGCTTGGTTTAACTTTGTCAGACACTCGATTAGAGTTTCACGGAGTATGTCTGTGGCGAAGGAGACTTGGACAAGAAAGCAGCCCAGAAATTCCTAACGATTCAACCACTCACTTATGCATTCTAGGTGAATATTACAAAACATAACTTGTCCCAGGTAATTTTCCATCCCAAATTTGAAAATTTCCACCAAAATCATTTAATTAATACGCTTTACAAGATTGAATTTGAATATGATTAGTAAATTAAAAACACAAATATTCTGAAAACCTACACTTTCTAGATGATTATCTATTAAGAATCAGGCAGTTTAAATATAGGTTATGCTCTCTTCTGTATTATAAAATGTGAAGGCATTTAATGATGTGCAAGGTTCGCATGCATTATAAACAGTCCTGACTAGTGGGAGGTTGTTTGTGACAATCCTCAGGGAAATGACATACTACTCTGTATGTATGCAAGTAGGTGAGCATTTTTTGTGGTGTGGTTTTAGTTTTGGATTGTCTGCACTGATTTGGAAGCGGTAGTAGTGTTAAAATATCAGGCTTTACGATGCAGGCTTTTATTTTGGTACATGCTGCCTAAACTATTTATTGCTGTATGCTTGGGGTTATTCCAAATATTCCTAAACAGATTAAATACTTGTATATATTTCCTGAATGTTAAATTAATTTGGAAATTAAAAGGAAAATGCAAAATTTCATGTTCCATTCATAGAGTACTCGCCACATAAGTCATTAAACTGACTGTGTGAGAGGGAGTAGCGTCCGATGCTTTTCTTTAATACAGAGTCATATAGGTTTGGAAGTTGTGAATATTTGGATGACTGAAAGTAAGTTAAAGTGTTTAACTAACTTCTCATCATAGCTTTGTATGGTGATTTTTTTTCCTTCAAGAAGAGAATAGCAACAATGCGTTACCAAGAATTTTAAATATTCATATTGGTACCTTGACATATTATACCAAATTTAAATTATTTTGTGACAAATTTTCATTATTACTTCATTGAAATACATAAATTATACAAAAGCACTTGGGTTTAAGGTTAAAATCCCACTTCCACATACTTCTATGCTTAAAATTATATGTGCTCGTAGAAAATAGAGGTGATTCTGAGTGATAAATTATTAACTTGTTTTAAGTTTAGAAGTAGCTGTCGTATGCAAATGTACAAAGGTACAGCAAGTATTTTCCTGTGACAGTGCGCTTGGCCTCGCGTTTGAAGATCGCCTCACAGGTGGCTTTAATCCCCACTGCACACTAAAGACTGAGCACCAACTCTAACTTCACTGTTCTTCTACTTCTGGCTCCAAACCTGGCCTAGCACATTGCTTCAGAATTTTTAATAAATTCAAATATAAAAATACCCAGAACAAGTGCTGGGACTCGGTCACTGTGCTTGTAACCAAAGCATGAGGACCTGGAACTGAATACCACTGCCCAAATGAAAAGTCAGGCCTGGGGGCTCACATCTGTAACCCCAGCTCTGTGGAAATGGGGAGGGCAGTGAAGGGAGGAGTTTCCAGGGGCCTGACTGGTCAGCCAGCCTAACCAACTTGGGATGCTGCAAGTTACATAAGGTGGATGGGAATTGAAGAAAAGCCCCAAATAAACCTCTGCCCACCACACACACACACACACACACACACACACACACAAACACACACACACACACTATGACTGACACACACATAATTGTCTAATTCAGTATTCTGTAACAAGGCAACCATTTTATGCCTGATGCACAAAGAAGTGAGAGCACCCAGAAACGGGATGGACTATTAGTGTGAGGATGCAAGTTGATTTTATCCAAGATACCATTGTCTGTTGAATGGGATATCCAGCTATCTGTGTGAGATGCTATGTGTGATTTGAAATGAAGGATAAACTTCTACAAGTTCATTCAAGAAAAACTAACACCATCAACAAACACTAACAGTTCCTAAATATTTATTATATACCAATCATGTGAGTAATCAGAATACATATTCTTCTGTTACCTACTAGCAGCAACCAATGCCTGATGCTTAAAGCACCATGTTCTGTCAAAAAGATCCCAGGAAAGAGGACACATTTTGTGGACAGCTTGTATGTGAACTTGTTTCTTCAGAGTTTGATAGGAGGGTTCCTAGCCTCTGAAATGTTGCAAACCGCACCAATAGTGCCCCAATAGATGAAGGAGACAAGCTAAGAGCCTTATAAAGCAGAGTCTTAAGTACTGCTGTAAATTGCTTGTGTGGCTTTGCTTGGAGAATTACAGCATCCCTGATGCCTAAATACATGATTATTATTATTTCACAAAATCTAAGGAGATGACAAGTAGGTCCCAAGTTGTTTTATACTTTAAGGCATCTCAAGGATCTTTCTGACAGACTCATGTGATTGCCTACCCCAGGACTTCTCAAGATATTAATAAAGGATCTGACTTTTTCATGAGTAAGGTGTTCAGTTCAGTGCAGACAAGCTTTTCTGCCTAAGACTCACAGTTATCAAAGGCTGAGACTTCAACTTTTTATGCTGAAAAATTTGTACCAATTTTTACCTGACGAAGAAAAACCAGAACAACCAGTCAGTCATTTAGAAAATTAGCTTTAAAAAGAGAATTTTTTAAAATCCAATGACACCAAAGTAAGCTAGATCATTATTTCTACTTATTTCTTTAGCTGGGAACATTTTTCACTGCACTCTATGTTCTTTAATCCTGGTTGGAGCCCACAAGACTATGTAGTGACTGTACAGATGATGGACCAATAGGCAGATTCACGGGAAGTATATATGTCCATGTCCACATGGATCAACCTGCTTTGTACAGCTGCGGGAACACTCATCTTTTGGAAAATTCACTGTCAAATCTGTAAAAACCTTGTGAAATCATGATTCTTCCCTTTGAAATGGTATTAATTCCCAGACCACCTCAGCAAGCAGTGTAACCTGTGAGTGGGCAGTGAAGTGACCTTGCTCTATTCCCCCATAGCATGAGGCCTCGGAACAATAGCATTCACTTTGTTCTAACAGTCAAATTTACATAGAGTCAATCCCACAAAATGACCTGCTATAACAGACCACATAGAAAGTTCTATAGAAGACAGGCACTGAGCAGGTGGCATGCCCCACCTTTGCTAACAAACAAATCTGGTCGTCCCCAGAGTTGGTTATCACCAAAGAGATTAGATGAGGAGAATGAGTGACCCAGGATCCAGGGATGTTTAGTAAGTTTATCTAATGGTTTGGAATGTCAGGTACTTCCCCTTGAATGCTGGCTCTTTCTTGGGTGGGGCCACCTCTTCCAGGGTACTGCTTTGTTGGGTTCTACCTGTCCCTTTATTGTGAATTTGATATGCATATTTATATCCTTGCCTGTGGAATTTTCCAACTATGTCTATAAAAACTAGAAACCTCATAGAGACCAGCCCTTACTCTTACTCTTCTTCTTCTCCTTGCTGCTTCTATTCTTCCCCTTACTCTTCTTCTTATTTTTCCTCTCCTCCATGTCCCCTTCACTTTGCTTTGTACCCTCACATGAAAAATAAAGAACACACAGAGATAATGTACTTGAGTTAATCTATTTTACCCTCAGATTACGCCTGCCATAGACGTCCAATTCTGAGCCCTGAGGGGATGCTGAGGCTGGTAGTCAAGGCCCCCAATAAATCCCCTTTACAGAAAGGCAGGTAAAGCATTTCCCACTGAAATCAGTCAGTACCACATGACTTTCACATGTCTGTTTATTTTATTGCATGGTACTTAAAAACATTTTTGTACGTCTCAGTGTGTCCATGTGTATGTTCATATCTTTGAGCACACGCACCTGTATACAGATACGGAGGTCAACTTTGAAGGTACTTCATCAGAAACTATCTACCTTGGTTTTTGATGCAGGATCTCTCACTAGCACCTTGAGTTCACTAGTATCTTCACCAGCCTTTTTCTGTCTGTTTACAAGGATGAGGTACAACCACATGACATCAGAGTTAAGCAAACCTCCCTGTGACAGTGTTTAGTCTCTGGACTAACCAATATTGTCCATTCTCTAGTGTGACCCATTCAAAAACATATATTACTTGCATTAGGAAGATAAAAGTCTCACGACTTTAACAAACTTGAAACATTTTTAACACCTCATGGTACTCTAAAAGTTAATTCACAAAGTCTTTAATTCAAACAAAATGATCGTATGCACAACATTCTGTTTTGTTGTTTCTTCTTTTTTAATGTTTTCTTTATTTTATATACCAACCACAGGTTCTCCTTCCTCCTCCCTTCCTGTTTCCTTCTTCCCTCCCATTGCTCCCCACATCCACCACTCCTCCTCTCAAATCATGGCATATCAAGTTGAGGCAGGATCAAGCCCTTCCTTTTACATCAAGACTGGGTGAGGCATCCCAGCATGAGGAGTAGTTTCCGAAAGGCCAACTCATATGCCAGGGACAGGTCCTGATCTCATTGCTTGGGATCCCACAAACAGATCAAGCTACACAACTGTTTCCCACATTCAGAGGCCCTAAGTCAGTCCCATGCAGGCTCCCTAGCTGTTGATTCAGAATCTTCCAGCTCCCACTAGTTCAGGTCAGCTGACTCTGAATTTCCCCAATCATGATCCTGACACCCCCCCCCTTTGCTCATACAATCCCTCTATCCTCTCTTCAACTGGACTTCCAGAGCTCTGCCAGTGCTTAGTTGTGGATCTCTGAATCTGCTTCCTCATCTGCTGGATGAAGACTCTCTGATGACAATTTTGGTAGTCACCAATATGATTATAGAGAAGGGCAGTTCAGGCACCCTCTCCACTATTGCTAAGCCTTTTTTAAAAAAATGTTATCTGAGAATGGCATTCGCTAGGAGAGAAGATGCACATACCAAGCAGAAACTCTTCCTATCTCCTTAAAAAGGATTCTTTATAGGTTAAACTAAGGAATAATACCAGTTTCCTTAAGAATTGAGGAGTTCCAGTAAGGGCCCAGCATAGATTGT
The DNA here is from genome assembly GCA_028555095.1 of Dicrostonyx torquatus. Classification (NCBI taxonomy): domain Eukaryota; kingdom Metazoa; phylum Chordata; class Mammalia; order Rodentia; family Cricetidae; genus Dicrostonyx; species Dicrostonyx torquatus. The sequence goes on along the minus strand of JAQHUG010000565.1, from coordinate 83,561 downwards.
GCAGCACAAATCAGAGGTCTTGAACCAGTCCAATAACTCTTTGCAATGAACACTTGCAAGTAAAGATCTATGGACCAAAGGGTTACTGCATGACTCACTGTGTCACACTGAAGTTTCCCTTATAAGAAGGATTTTATCCTTCTCTCTTCTTATTTTTTTCTCTTTTCTCTTAAATTTTATTTCATTTTATTTTGGGACAGAGGTTGCAAAGGCAGAGGGTGGACAAGAAGGGAAATAAATAGAATGGAGATGCATGATGTGAAAGACACAAAGAATAAATTTAAAAAAATATAATTATCCTGACCTGAGGTTTTACATCCTGTTAATATAAGTTTTATGCTGCTGGGAAGGTTCTGGCGGGTCATGAAATGCTCTCATAATGATCAAAGAAAAGATAATAGGTTGCCAATTAATTTTTTTCTCCCAATGAGTTTCTTAAAATGTGACTTAAACTTTGCTTCTGCATTTGCGTATGGGAATAGCTAAAACTGAAGTGTGTCTATCATCATTTTTTCTTCATTGAAAGAATGCAAGTTCTTTGATGTTTCTTCTTCTTTAACTTCACTTTGAAATCCTCATACCTCCACCATACTGAAGCCAACTATGGAGACAGAAGAACTGATCCAAGTATCTCGAAAGAATAAAATGTGGAGCCGGGCGGTGGTGGCACATGCCTTTAATCCCAGCACTCGGGAGGCAGAGACAGGCGATTTCTGTGAGTTTGAGACCAGCCTGGTCTACAAGAGCTAGTTGCAGGACAGGCTCCAAAGCTACAGAGAAACCCTGTCTCAAAAAAACAAAAACAAAAACAAAAAGAATAAAATGTGACACACTGTCTTAACATATCTGAAACTTGAAATTATAGAGGATGGTAAGTGGTGGTGGATGTTTAGATATTATCATGCAATTTTTGTAAGTAAAGTTGGGGATGTAATTGTCTGTCCTTTCCCTTTAAGAGACAAACCACACCCACTCCTACCCTCTGTGCTCAGGCAGATCTTCCTTCCTGCTTGCAGCCTGAGTCCCTTCCTTTTTCCATCTCCCTCTTGAAGAGTCAGCTTCTGTCTCTCCCTTCTCTCTCTCTCCCTTCTCTTTCTCTCTCTCTGCTCTTCTCCCCTTCTCCCTTCCCCTTCTATAACCCACTAAATAAATACCCAACCTCACCCTGCATGGTGTGCCTATCCATGTCTCTCTCTCTCTCACTGCATGGCTCCCTGCCCAGGACCAGCCACCTCTGGAGACCTATGGTGTGGTCTTGTGGTATGCCCATCTGTTGTCTCTCCTCATGGCCTGGCCTACTGAGGTCACTCAGGGAACTGCGCCATCCCTGCCTGGGATGGCTGCTGTTGGACCCACTGCCTGCTGCCACTTGGGGACCTGCAGTGTTTGTGCCGCTGCAGCCTCCGGGGATCCTGCAGCTTTTTATTCTTACCTTTACAGGGGATAGTCTTGATAAAGGTTCAAGGAATAAATATCCATTTTTATTGAAGGTAAGTATTCACAAATTCTGACCTGATAGAAATATTCTATTTTAAAATGAGATCTGAAAATTACACATATTCCTATGAGCTCAGTCCCAATGGATACACCTACAAAAACACCTCCACTCCTAAGGTTTAAAGAATGTTGCAGAAAAGGGAGCAAAATATGTATGAGCCAGAGGTTCAGGGAGTTTGCTGTGAGATTGTTTCTCCTCAAGGAAGGGAGGGTTACATGATGGGAGGATATAGGGTATTTTACTCAGTAAAATCTGCCTGAGTATTGAATTTAAAAGTGTTTATTTATAAGTTTATATTACCAATCATTTAGTAAGTAACTGTGTTTTCAAAATCTAAATTTATACTTGCATAATAATGACTGCTTATGCAAACTAATGCTAGAGATTTTTGAAAGCTTAGAATAATTAATCAAGCAACAAAGATATGGGTTATTGTATATAAAATAGAGACAATCATGAAAGATATACAAATATTGCATCAAATCTAGTTTCAAACTTATGCTTGAAAAAGCCACTGTGTTCTTAACCTCACCACTTAATAATTGTCTGACTCCTATTCACAATGTCACACTGTCACTGAATACATTTAGCAACTCAATAGGTTTCAAGTTTGTTTGTGAAAACCAGAACCTAGTTTCTAAAGGAGATAACAGTGATGCTGTAAAGGAAAAAAAATATTGAAATTCACCTAGAGTTAAAGGTGGTGATAACTAGTGTTAAAACATAAGGGATAAAAATAATGATCTTCAAAAAACTAACACAAGAAGTAGAAATATAATCAAATAAATATTAGAAGAAAAATGCTAGTGGTCAAACAAGATAAGACAAAAGGTCAAAAGGGGAACTTCTGCCTCCAGGTGACAAGTAACAAAGACTTCAGCAGGTACCTAACTGAAAATTTAGAATTTAATATAAATCAACTACATACACGGAGATGTTGGGAAACTGATGAACAGCAAGAAGTAAAAGGAATGTTCTTGGATGAGATGACTCCTCGTGCCTGGCCTGGACTGGTAAGAGACCATAATTACGGGCTTTTCATGAGGGAAAGAACCCAGCAATAATATGTAAGTCTTACAAAGAATGATCTGTTTAAGAGGCACAGAGAGCTGGATCTCGCTGCCACTAGCTTATACCCAAAATAATTACACACAAACTGTGTTCATTTAAATACTGCCTGACCCATAAGCTCTAGCCTCTTCTTAGCTAACTCTCACATATTATTTTAACCCATATCTAGTAATCTGTGTATCACCACGGGATGATGGCTTACCCTGAAAGATCCTAACATACGTCCATCTCAGGCCAGAGAAACATGGCCACACTTCCCTTCTCCCCAGCCTTCCATTCTGTCTACTCCGCCCACCTAAGGGCTGCCCTATCAAAAGGCCAAGACAGTCTCTTTATTCTGGCAATGAAAGCAACAGAAATACAGAAGCATCTCCCACACCAAGGAACTCTTTAAATGACTCAAATTAGTGGTTTTATTTTATTTTCTTTCTTTACTTTTTAAATTCTGAAGTTATATAAATGGAAACCTTGAGTTATAAGTGTCAAACTCTTATATTATCTTCCTATTGCATACATACACACAAACACACACACATAAACACTCCACTGCAAATTTAGTGGCTTCAAACAACACAAATATATATTATGGCTTACGATTCAAAATAAAATAATACCAGATAAAATTAAGGGGTCAAGAGAGTGCACTTTATTTAATGTCTTCTATTTAAAATATCTTTATGAAAACTTTTCTTTGATATTAATTTCTAATTTATGATTTCACACATGTATCTAATGTGTTTTGATCAGATCCATTCCCCATTCCCTCCCCTCCTTCCTCCCCTACTCTCCCTACACACTACTTTCCCCTCCCAAGAGCTCTCTATTCTTTTTGTTTTAAGTTCTCAGAATCCATTTAGTGATGTCTGTCTGTATGTCAGGTATGGATGGTACTTCATGATCAACTGGATTTCCTGTCTGTGCTAGAATTTGGATGGACTTGATCTTGTACAAGGTCTTATGTGTACAGTTTCTTGAAGTTTTCAGGGAGAATTTTTCTTTTTCTTCTTCCAGATTCTAGAAGTTATTTTGACTCATTTTTTTCCATCATTCAACCCTCTGTGATTGCTTTCATGGTGCCATTACTCTCATTCTCCATTTCTGATTCTTTCTTTCTCAAGGAATGATGTGTATGCTCGCTCAGGATGTTAAAGCTGTAGTTAACAAGAGGCTGAGACAGATTCAGTCATGCCAGAGCCTCTAAGGTCTGAGGCACGTGGCTTCATCCTGTGACCCCAGGAAGGAGCAGGGATAACTTCCTCATCTTCTTGGTAAAGCAGAACTTTTAGAAGCTATTTCTTGCATTCAAAGATTACTTAACTAAACATATTAAGAGAGTTCCACATGCCCAAACACCAAAATGGAAAACAAATGAATCCCAGATGATCTAGACATTGAAATTAACACACTTCAAAATAGCCATGAATAAATGTCTGCTAAAGCAGAAGGATATTACAAGTGAGTTGATTTAGTTTGCCAATTAAAAGAATTCTAAATAGAAATAAAACTATAATATTTCAAATTAAAAACTTACAGGTAGATTCTCATAGGAGACAGTTAATAACTTGCTAAATACTGATAGAAGATATCTATGTTCTCTAAGCATGTGGGAGAGAAAAAAATCTCAAATAAAGATACATTTGAAGAAATCTCAACTATATTATTATCATCAGAGCAATCATGGATGTTATAATCCTAGAAAAGGCTGGTAAAACAGTAGAGAAATTATCATAGATTAAAAGAAAGAGGCAGAAAAGAAGAAATGGTGAATTTTGTGAAATAGAGAGCATATTGTTGCATAAATACTACTACCCATAAGTAAACATTTTAGTCACATAGTAAAAATAAAAATAAGACCAAAATATGTGAAGAATTTTAATAAATGCCATTCTGAAGATTGTAACCTTTGGAAAAATAGAAATATTAAAACAATCTTTTGAGGTCATTGTTACCATTATTTATTAAAATAAAATGTCAATTTTCATTTAAACATGGAAAGTAGTTCACTTTAAAACATAAAAATACTTATTGTGTTCAAGAGTGAACTATGGTTTAGCAAATTGAACATCAATAATGCATATTTAGCTAAAATTTCAAAAGTCAATGTTTGACTGATATATAATAACATTAAGCATATTTTAAAGATTTATTTGTGTGTATTGTGGTTGTGTGTGTGTGTGTGCATACATGTGCAGGCACGCACTCGTGTTAATGTGCAAATGAATTCCTGTGAAGGACAGAAGAGTGTTTCAGAATCTCTGAAACTGAAACTACACTCATGGATACGCTGCATTATATGAATGCTGGGAACCAAACTTTGGTCCTCTATAAGAACAGCGAGAGCTCTTGACTGCTGTGCCATTCTCCTGCCTTGGGTAAGGACATTTTAACAACGGGAATTTAGTCAAGAAATTAAACAGTAAAGTTATAATGCATGTGGTGTCTCACCAATGCATCTATCAGGATATAGTATACTGGCTTGTTAGATCGATCAGGTTATAGTATAGTGGCTTGTTAGGTCTATCAGGATGTAGTTTACTGGCATGTTGGGTCTATCAGGTTATAGTACACTGGCATGTTGGGTCTATCAGGATATAGTACACTGGCATGTTGGGTCTATCAGGATATAGTATACTAGTATGTTGGGTCTATCAGGACATAGTATACTGGAATGTTAGGTCTATCAGGACATAGTTTACTGGCATGTTGGGTCTATCAGGATGTAGTTTACTGGCATGTTGGGTCTATCAGGATATAGTATACTAGCATGTTAGTTCTATCACGATATAGTATACTAGCATGTTGGGTCTATCAGGATATAAGTATACTGGCATGTTTGGTCTATCAGGACATAGTATACTGTCATGTTGGTCTATCAGGACATAGTATACTGGCATGTTGGGTCTATCAGGATATAGTATACTGACATGTTGGGTCTATCAGGATATAGTATACTGACATGTTGGGTCTATCAGGATATAGTATACTG